>JANZLH020000005.1:2672801-2686038 GCA_026770325.2 Erythroxylum fimbriatum | reverse complement strand
TTACATTGAAGAATGAGTATCTCTAGCTGAATGCTCCTTTATACCTTGAGAGAGGATATAGGTATATTAGTGCCATTGCTTTCTTAGCCTGCATTCAATTATTCTATATTATGCAATTCAACCTTTTGAATAAGTGAACCCCAATCCCTAGTCTTTAATTCATCGATTAAATCTCGTTCTTAATTATTTTGCTATTTATTGCAATTTAATTAATTATCCAACTGCAATCACTTTTACAATTTTATGTTTATTGTGCGAAATTTATTAGATTTAATTTAACTGGTGAACAATTTGGTCCTTGAGAGAGACAACTTTAGAATATTGACTGTGATGATACTAGGACGAATCTGTGCGCTTGCAGAAATAATCGATCAACTATAGTAATGGACAATGGTGTGTTGGTAGCATCACCTTCAGAGGGTTTGGTAGAGAGATCAACAATGGTGTGAGTATGTTGGTCATCTAGTGAAGAAGTCTCCACCAACAGAGCAGCTGGGGTCGACTGCTCAAAATGAATTGAGCTAGTGGTGAAAGTATCCACAAAATGGCTAGTTTTGAGAGCTTCGGAATTACCAAGGGAGACTCAGATGCTCCAGGATGGGACGATAAGTTGGGTTTTTGGGACTAAAACTGAGATGGCAAGCCTAAATTCCCAGTAGCATTAACATGAGGGGAGGCAAGCAGTTCATCATGCCAATCTGTTTTGAAGGTTCGGCCAGTGGCCTTCCATTGCTTATGGATGGTAGTCGATTTCCAGGGGCATGAAATAAGAATCTCAACTCGTTGAAATTCACCAAATTCATCAAGCTTGTACAAGGGAAGTGTGTCAGGCAGAGGAGAATGTTTATCCACTTCAATACAAATTTTTGCATAGCTTATCCGTTCCCTTTGGGCAGCGTGAGAATCCATACAGATCGGTTTTCCTAGGGAGCTGGCTATATAACTAAGACCTTGAAGGGTCCAAAACTCAATGGGAATGTTACGAAATTACACCCAGGGGGAATTTATCTGTCTGTGGCAAGGCTCCAACCATCTAAGAGTATGATGAATTTGCCGATGCTGAACGCCCTCAGCCAACTCCACCTATCCAAGGGGCATGGAAAACCTAGATTTCATAAAAGGACCAATGACCTAATATTTACGTGAATTTTCCATAGAAATTGTCCACAGAGAAACTTTACTCTAATATATTCTTGAAAAATGATCTCATATGGTTGTCTTGGTAGAGAGAATTCAATGCTTATAGAGACCAATAGGAACATAAAAGTTCTTCAAACTTCACTAACTAATATTACCAATCTTTCAAACCTCAATTGCCATAGAAAAATAAGAGCAAGAAATTCTACCTTTCGAACCAAAAACTAATGTTGAATGTCACAACAAAAAATTGAAACCCTAATTCAAATCCTAATCAAACCAAAACAAATCTTAATAAAATTGAACCCCTAATTTAAAACCCTGTTTAAAGCTCTTATTGAAAACAATCTATCAATGACTATAATTGTCAACTAAAAATAAACGAATTACAAGCCTTTAAAAAAAACTCAGAATTAAGGTTATTTAACTTACTCAAATGTAGAAAAATTGTGATCTTTCCTTCTTTTTAGTGGTTGTGATTTTTCAGCAATGAATGCATGTAACGTCTTCAACCTCCTTTGACTATAATTTTGTTTCCAGCCACAAGAAATCCATGTGACATCCTATAGCGATCAAGGAAAATGCCATCATGAACTTACACTGCTTTGTTCTTTATATGGTAGAACCGTGCCATGTAAATGGATTCGAAATTTAGTGATTGATAGCAAGGAGGTCGGATGTTAGAAAACTTAAAACCATAAGGAATTGAATTGATAAAAGTCCAAACTCCAAAAGGGCCAAAATATTTAATTTATGATTTTTTTTCGTATGAAAGTATTTTTCTTTAATATGCTATTCTAAAGATTTTCTTTGACGCTAAACTATTGTTTCTTCATATAGAAAGCTATTCTAAAGGTACCTTGTACTATTATGCACCTAACATTATTTTGTACCGAGGAATATGGAATTCCCATAAATTAATCATGCTTGCAAATATAACATTAGCCGTCATTTTAATAAGATTGAGGTGACCCATTCACAACTACCCCTTTTTAGACTACACGTGTTTCTTAATTGATATAACCACCACCCACGTTTTACACAAATATAGCTGGCTCTTGGTTGGTATAAACACGTTTTCAGTGCAATAAACAACAATAGCATAACAGTGAAACTGAAAGAATAACATGAAATGTATTGTTGAAGAAATAGGTTATCGAACACCTAGTCTTCAGTCTTAGACACGGAACAAAAATGAAAGGGCTAAATCAGACACCATGGCCATAGGAAGCCGTGACTAGACATAGCTTAAATTGCCTTATTCCAAACTAACACTACTAAAGCCTGCATGCGTCCAGACCAAAACTCCAACTAGGGGGCTTACCACGCCAAGTTTTTCTTTAAACTATTATCCAATACTAGCAACGAGTCATAAACAGAGCAAAAGTAAAGAACAACTAAAAGCAACAGCGAGGCTCCAAATCCATGTAGAATACCAACAATAATGTCCAAGCTAGTCTTGTCTGATATCTTTTATCTCCAATCTCCATGGTCTCCTCTAAAAAGGGGACACCGAAGTCAATCTACAGAGCATAGGACAAGCAAATCCTCCAGTTAAATCAAGCTACACAAAGCTTCCGTGCAAAAGGCAAACACGTATTTGAAGAACGCATCTGGAAAAGTTTATGCTCAATTAAAACATGCAACTAGTTGGTTTTACTTGGAAGATCATATCTTCTCCCATATTTCAATATTTGCATGCACTGTAAACCAGACATCATAATGAAGCGTTCATCTCTCAATAAACGATTTCGGCTTGACATATGCATCAAACTGACATTTCGCAGTATGAGTTAGATTCTGAATGGATTAACCTTAGTTGATCCTTGTAGCCATGGATCACTAAAATCGAAGTCTTAGTAAAATAATTCAATTAAAATGGTTTAGTAAGGATGTTGTATCCGTACCATTGGTTAAGGGATGAGGATAAATGTTTTCGCCCTGAGTTTAGAAGAATTAGGAGAATGTTACAATTAGATGAACATTTATAACTTTCTTAATCTTCATCAGTACCTCTTGCCCCAAAGTTCACACAAATCCCAACTCTCTCTTCTCGGCTCAATTCTTCAAAATACATTTACAGGAACTACAAGACACATCAAGCTGCTATTTTCGTCAAAGGAGACGGAATCAGAAGAAGATAAAAGAAGATACAATGTACCTCTCATTGCGTTTTTCCACAAATCTTTGCAGTGACTTTCGACGTGCAATTGGCAGATCTGCACAATCCACCCGACGTAATTAGCGCAGTGCTAGACAAACCAAATTGAAACTAGTTGGACTGAAAAAAATGACGCACAAAACCGAAAAGATAAAGAAGTGCAAACCTCCATTAGTAGTCTCTAGCACCTTTTTCTCATCAGCTGTTTCACAACCTTTGGAGACTCCCTTCTCCGCAAGTTTCATAATTGTTTCAGCCTAGGCCATTGTGCAACCAAGAAAAGTAAAGGACTTGTAATTTGGAAATATTGTGGAGAATACAAGAACAGATGGCAACTTTGCTCGAGAAAGTTGATGGCTTAACAAACCTTGTCCTGAGAGACATCGTAAACTGCAACAGTGCCATTGTAGAAAATCGTTAATGGGGCTGTTTCTGAAGAATTCTCGGTCGAGTCCCTGAACAGCGCAATGAAAATGTGATCAGAAAGTGTTATAAATTTCAAGAAAGAACAAAAGGGAGACGATTTGTATATAGGAGCTATCTATATGTACCTGGGAACAAGGGAAAATGCTTCCTTTGGAGAAGAGGGTACCGGGATTGGCTTGCTGGAGTTAAAATGTTTGGTGCTTTCTGGAGACAAAGGGTGGCTAATGGCGGAGACAATGACGGACTTGAGAAGTTCAGGGTTGATTTTGGAAATGGCACTTTGAATATCTGATAGAAAATTTCGTGAACAAAAACATCATTCGGAAAATGAACAGAAGAGCAAGAAAACAAACCCCGAAAGCTTCTCTGGCGAGGAAGGCATCTGGGGAAAGGAGACATGGAAGAGCAACCCTTGTCCACGCCAAAGAAATCTAGCTCAACAGTTGCTCGAGACATGGTTCTTAGTGTTGTTGTGATAGCAGTAGAGAAAACATCGGGTGTATTAGTATAAAAGGGCGGGAGGAACAGGTGATGACGATGACGATGATGGAGGTTAAGTATAGTTGGAGCTGCACGAGTTGCCCGCGGTTTGGGATTTGAGAAATCTTTTTTCTTTTAATTATTTGAAAAACTGGGTGCTTAATTTTCGGCTCTCACGATCACGTCTAGTCTTCTATTCTACCACGAGGCCTAAGCAAAGCTGAAAGGGAGGAGGCGGCCCAGTTGTAATTACTAATTAGCTACATATCTATCGGAAAGGAATAAACTAAGGAGCACGTGACTGAAATCAAAAGATGTAGCTATACCCACATGCTTAAATTTTACAAGCTTTTGATTTAGTAAACGAAACGGAGTCATCATTTGTCGGCAAGTTTATCTAAGACTGCCACTATTAATATTATAGGCTTAATTATTAAAAAAACTTACTTTTTTTAAAATTTTTAATTATAGACTAAATTTTAAAAAGTATCAATAAAATGTCTAAAATTTTTATTTTCTTCAATTCTAGCCTAATGTTATCTGTTGTTTTCACAATGCCTTTAGGTCTTTATTTTCTGTTTGTTTTTCTAACGTACCAAACTACTATCACATCACAACATACTGTAATAATAAGTTCTTCATTTATAGTTCGTTCCCCTAATGTTCTTAGTGTGAGGGCGTCAAAACTACATAATCTAAATATCGAATGGCGAAGGTGTAAACTGAAATCAAAGCGTATGGTCGCTGGGATTGCGCTATTTGATTTAGATTATTTGTAAACAACGACGTTATTTTAATTATGTAATTAAACTAAATTGTTTCATTAATTTTTTTGTTATGTTAATTTTGATTGACATGTATTAATAATAATTAAGGTTTCTGAAACACGTGATAAACTACATCAGCAAACTTAACGAAAACATTAACGTCATGTTAGAATTAAAAAAATTAAAAATTTGAGCATTTTATTGTTGTTTTTTGAAGTTTGGGCTAAAATTGAACAGAATTAAAAATTTAAGCATCTTATTGCTGCTTTTTAAAATTCGAGTTATAATTAAAAAATTGATGAAAATTCGAGCCTTTTTTTGTAATTAATCTTAATAATATATTACTTACTTAAAATCTTTTTCTTAATTAGATATTCAAATGACGCCCTAAAACAAAGTTAACATAGGCGTGAAATTTTGAATATAAAAACGTGAAAATTATCTATAATATTACGTTACACTTTAACATTTTTGAAATACTCGTAACGCTATAAATTATAACTTAATTGAGTTTTTTACAATTTTAATATAAGTCATAAAATTTTCTTGTATTAGACAATTTAGATATATCAAATACTAATCTTAAAAATAATTTTTTCAACAATTGTTAATGGTAGGTAGTTCAACTAGAAGTCGGATTTAGAACATCTATGACGTAGTGGTCAATATTCTTATTTTGTTTCTAAACTCTACTAGATGACATAATTAAATAATTAAAAGGACTAAGTACCGAAATCATTTTTAAACAAAAATATAACTAAATACCAATAACAACTTCAAATTCTTTCTAATAAACTTAGAAGTATTTGTAAACTGTTTCCAACTTTTTTTTTCGAAAGTTAATTAGGTATTTTGTTCATAATATGTATGTACAATACATGGATGCACCATATCTAGTTAATACAAAAGGACTAGATTGGTTTAGTTTACAAAGTCAAATGACCTAGAAAAAAGACATCAACAGTTCCTAGTATCAGGCATACATAATATCTTATACCATAGACCATCTCCGTTTCATGTTAGCAGATAAATTACTTGTTATCCCTCTCACTAGGAAGGTCAATCTACTATGGAGAACAATTTCTTGGAAACCTCTACTGAGCTTTGGTTTTGTTGTCTGAATGTCCTGTAGTTCCCTTCTTCTTCTTCTTTTTTCCAGATGTTGTAAATCATAGTGCTCCAACTGATCTTGATTGCCTTGTAATCTGCTTGATTCGATAGTTTTAGACTCCCTAACCAGCTGATAGTTTCCTCCCAAGAAGAGTCCGAACTGGTGATGATTAGCAAGGCCTGTAGTCGTGCTCAAGTCTCCTTGGTGAAGCTACATCTGAACAGCAAATGTTGCTAAATTTCCAAATCTACCCTGCATAGTTCATAGCTCGCTGAGTTGATTGGGAACTTTAGTATAACTTTTGTGAGCAATCCCTAATTCATGCCCAGCCAATAGATAAATGCATGAGCTGGTCTGGGTCTAACCTACCCTTGAATTTTGGTCTTTCTGCGACGTGGTCTTGCAAGCATTGGTTTTGAACAACCTAGAGTTATCAGCTATCCAGTAAATTGTATCCTCCTCACCTTCCTGACATCTTGGCATTTGATTCAGTATCATGCTCGAGCTTCTGCTACTAAAATATGGCAAAACCTATTGATTGCCTCTTATAAACTTGCTTATGTTAGTCTCATTATCCACAAGCATTCTCAGTCGTTGTAATTCACTCACTTTGTATAGAGGATCCACACAATGCCAATTATCGAACCAAAAAGAAGTGTTTTCACCATTTTCAAATTTATGAACCACTAAAATTTGGATCCACAACCTAGCTCCTAAGGTCTCCTTTAGAATCCCTGACATGTTTTGCTTGAGTTTCAATGCCCAAACGCTACTGTTTTTGATGAATGTACTATGGATCCATTTAACCCAAAGGTCATCTTTCTTGCTACATAACCACCACAAGCTTTTGTCCAAACTAACCTTACTAAGTAGTCTTGGTGAACATATCCCAAGTACAACCTATTCTTTTGGTCTGTAGACTTTGCTCCAACTCAATTTTGCTTTGCTTCTATCCTCACTCATCCCATTCCACAAATAATCCCTAATCTTTCTATCAATTTCTGTAAGTATACTCTTCGGTAGACATATATGATTAATCTAGTAGTTTTTGAGCTGAGTCAATATAAACTGAATGAGCTGAAGTCTTCCCCTATAACTTAAGAACCTATTTCTCCATTGACTGATTCTGGCTTTTATGTTTTCCAGCAAGGGTTTGAAGTGCCCTGCATTGATCTTCTTTTGGGATATTGGCACTTTGAGGTATTTAAGGGGTAAGCTCCCTTTTGTCAACCTCATATCTATGGCCTCTAAGGCCTCATCTCTGTTAGATTTACAAGATAAGTAGAATGAGCTTTTTAGAGGATTGCTTCTCAAATTAGAAATCTCTTAAAATTCCTTCATAGTTTACATTTAGATATTAATTGAGTGTTTGTCAGCCCTGCAAACCAATAAAATATCATCAGTAAAAGCAAGGTAGGTGAACTTCATTCTCTTACATCTATGATGATACTGGAATTCAGGTTTCGTTCTTGTGTTCCTTACAAGAAAAATAGACAAGGCTTCTATTCAGAGTACAAATAGGTAAGGGATAATGGATCTATTGCCTTAATCCCCTTCTAGCTTTGATAAGTCTTGTGGTTCTCCATTAACTAATATACCTAAAGTTGCAATTATTACACATTCTTCTATCCACTCTCTAAACAATGCTAGATATCCTACTGGGTTCAGTATGCTGAAGAGAAAGCTCAAATTAATAGAATCATAGGCCTTTGCTAAATCCATCTTTATTGTACAGTTCCTTCTTCTTTTTTTAGAGTTATAACCTTCTAGTAACTCCTGCCAAAGAAGTATGTTTGTAGTCACTAACCTCCCTCTCAAGAAAGCATTATGCTCCTAACTAATAATCTCTCCTAGACTCCTTTTGAGCCTATTGCCAGGATCTTTGTAACCGTTTTGTAGAGAAAGTTGCAACAGGCAATATGTCTGAAGTGCTTTAGTTTTGTATCATTGCCTTGTTTTGGAACAAGACGCACAAAGGTCTTATTCCAATCCTTTAATAGAGTTTTGTGTTGAAAAAACTCTTGTACTGCTTCTACCATTACATATCCCATAATGTCCCAATTCTTTTGAAAAAAAATACATTATAAGCATCTGATCCTGGAGCTTTGTCAAGATTCTGGGAGAAGATAGCCTCTCTTACTCCTCTCACTAATTCCTCCCTGTTTAGGTCACGCACCTTCCTAAAACTAGCTAGGACCTTATGTGGAATCTCCTTGACTCTAGTTTCAATGCCATATTGTTCAGTAAAGTATTCAAAAGTGAGACTCGTTTTACTCTCCTAGTTTTAATACTTCAATCTAGCTTCATCTTCTAACATCTTAATTGCATTTCTATTTCTTCTTGCAGTGATGGAGCCTACGAAGAATCTAGTACATCTTTGCCCCTCCTTCAACCATGTAATTCTTGATTTTTGTCTCAACATTGTATTAGTGTTTACTAGTATTTGGTTATACCGAGTAACCAATTCAGCTTCCTTGTTCCTTAACTAAATATCACCTGGTCTGGTTAATAAGCTTTTCTAACATATCTTCAGGTCCTCCATTGCTTTGTCTATTGCAACCTGCTTTAGATTTTATGAAACCATGCATAGTTGCTTCAGTTACCCTCTCAAGCCCTTTAGCTTCTCACTCAACTTGTAACTTTTTGAGCCGAGAATCCCAACTTCCATCCCCTACCTAAGTATCTCTCTAAAGATCCGATGATCCATCAAATGGTTGAATATCCTAAAAGGTGCACTCCTTTTCCATTCTCTATTCAACAAATCCACAAGTACTAGACTGTGATCTGATAAATTTGGTTCTTCAAACGTAGTATTGCTTAGGGGGTACTGCTCTAGCCATTCTCCATTCTCTATACATCTATCAAGCCTTCTCATTAGAACTGATTCACCGTTTTGCTTGTTATTCCAAGTGAATTCAAGTCCATGCTACTTTAGATCAGTCAACCTAGATTTCTTCACCAGCTCCTATAGCTCTCAACAATCTACTTGCTTCCAGTGCCTTGCACCCTTAGTTTCAGTCAACTTAAGGGTGTAATTAAAATCTCCTAGTTACGTCTATGTTTTCTTAATGAAGCTACTTATCCTTTCTAACTCAATCCATACTCCTTACCTTAAAATTTTGTAGTTTGCTATATATAACATTGATACTGCTACCCCCTTGCCAGTTTCTTTTAGTCAAATTCACAATGGATGAATTGATCAGTCTTAAAAATATTCACCACTTTTATCTTCTAAGGATTATACCTGATAACTACTCTTCCATTCATATGATGGCCATGGTTAGTAAGCACCTTCCATTCCCTACCTAGAAAATGGTGGGGTCAGTCACTTTGGGCGATCCACCTTGAGCATAACAGTTGAGGTGTCCAACTAAAAGACATTAAAGAAGCGCTAAATAGGAGGCACCCTATATAATTTCTGTTTTATTTTTCAATTATTTGTGTGTTATTCCTTTTTAGTGAAACTCAACTTAATCTATTTGCTTTGTGTGCACAAGCCTACTTTTCAATCTCTTCTATTTGTCTTCCTCATAGCTATTATCCACTCCTCAATGTAGTACCCCATGATTATTGCCATGCTTCACACCGTATCGATGCAGCTACCACCCACTCTTTCGTATCATATTTCTATCCCTCTTCTTTTTATTATTTTTAATGCTTGTCGTTTAATGTATTTTAGTTTTAATGCTTGTCCTTGTTCATGTTATTTTGTGTTTTAGAACCCTCGTTTACTTTTTTGTATCACATTAGAAACAATATGATATTTAAGTGTATGTGTGTGTGTAGGAGGGGGGTTTTAGTTAAAAAATAAAAATAAAAAAATTAATTTTGTGATTGTGTGTTTGTTTTTTCCCATTTAATAGTTAGCAATGCATGGTTATTAAATGAATTCGATCTAGATTAGAAATGCATAATATGAGTGAATGAGTATACTTACATGCTTAAGCTGACTGACTTGGATTTCGATTAAAAGGACATTAGCTTATTGTGAAAGATGAATAACACTTTTCATTTGGTAAGAATTTGAGCCTTTTTGATATATTTAACACCAAATTCAAGTATTCTTTGAAGAGAGGGTTCCTTCATGATTAAATAACTCTAGAACTTGCTTGCAAATACTAGTTAAGATCATACAGTCTTAAGCAAACATTGAAATGATGACGGCAGTTAGGATATACCCTTTTTGTTTAAAAAGCCACCATAATTTTACCCTTAATGAGCCTCCTTTGAGCTTAAAAAGAACCATTTCTTCTTTAAACCCAAAAATCTAAGCCTCAACTTTAATTATTTAACTTTTTCATCATAACTACCATAAGGAAGAATTAAGCATTTGAATGAGTATGATTGGGTTTAAGGAATAATTGCTTGAATAAGTGTGTGGGAATCATAGGATATAGTTGGATTTTGAGTTAAGAATGGGTAAAATTGTAATAATTTGCATCTCTCCTCTACGTTTTACGTCTTCAAAACTTGATCTTGTTCTAAACAAAAATAATTAAAGAAAGAAAGAATAAAACAAGAGGAAAAAAAAGAAATAGAAAAGGAAACGGAAGGAAGAGAAGATGAGCAGAAAATGAAGAAAAGAGGAGAGACATAAAAAGGGGAATGTTAATCTTGTTAACTTGAAAGGAAAGAAATGAGTGCTTTATACTTCATTGTTTGTATTACTTTAAATGATCAATGTTCTGTGGTTTTAAACTGTAGTTTTCCTTTTTGCTTTCCTTAGCCTGGCCCCATTACAACCAAAATAAAGACCTTCGGATTGATGTTTATATTTGATATGAGTGGTGGAGGTTGGATTAGTAAACAAGCTTATGGTAGATGTCTTACATAAAATAAATTATGAGTGAACATATCCTACCTGTGAATGCTTGAGAGGATGGAGAGTGGAGTAAGTATCTATCACACTTATTGATGGTTCTTTGAATTGAAGAACTTGTTGTCTTTGGCTAAGCATACGAAGAATAGTCTGTTCATGGAATATTATGAGTTTCAAGTTCTCAAATGTGATTATTGAAATGATCGTTGATATCTTTGACTATTACTTGTGAAAATTGTTTTTACTATTTGTTCTTTTATAGTCTAGTGTTTCTTATTTTGTTTGAGGACAAGCATGGTTTAATTGTGGGGGAATTGTTGTGTCTAATTTCTATTGACTTTGCTTACTTTCATATCTTGATTTTGGTTTAAAATTCTTGTGATTTGATCCAAATGAGAGAAGAATTGAGTGAAAATAGTATGAATATTTCATGCATGTTAATTGAATTATTTTATGAATTTTGCATGAAAAATAAAAGTTCAAGTAAATTTTGCATAAAAAGAAAAAAAAACCAAAAAACATAAAGAAAAAATGGTGATTAAAGGTGTCACCACTAAACTTGACACCGCCGCGACACTTCACAGTGGTGACTTAAGTGTCACAGTGCCCTCATGACTACTCCTTTTCACTCACTTTATGTCTAATACATGGCAGCTGCAAGATCCCTAAACCTAGAGTCATACTACAAATAGAAAAGGCTAGAACCGAAAGGTGGCGGTACATTCTATCATTCTCTCATTCTACACACAGACTCATTCTGGAACATTTTGGGGACACAAAATAGATAGAGAAAAAGAAGGTTGAGAAAAGAGGAGAGAAAGCAGAGACCATTTGTGTGAAGTGAAGAAGAAGAATAGCAGAGAGGAAGGAGTGGCGTGAGCAGTTGAGCATCTAGGTGAGAACCAAGCAAAAGTAGAAGGGGAGAGCCAATGCAGAGAGCTTGAGAATGGCAGGAGATCACCACAATTCCCTCTTCCAAACACTTGTTTGCTCATTCTATTAATTATTTCCTTGTTTTAGTGAACCTACTCCTTTTGTAGTTGATAAAATCATACTTTGATAGCTTTTTGATAATTCATTTAGCTATTTACTTGGTTTGTTACTTTAATACTTATCTTATATTGATAAAGATGGGATTGAAGTATATGAAGATGATAAATCTTGTTATTTCCATGATGGGCTTATCTCTTTTTCTTGAGAATTAATGTAGCTATTTTAGTCAAATATGCATGCTTGAGGGATTGTGTTGTTGTCTTATGTTTGCTGTAGTTTTTGAAATGAATAGATGTAATAGCATGACTAAACTTTACATTATTTTGGTTATAAATGAAGGATTGAGAGAAAAATTTTAATATGGAACGAGAAGCTATAGACATTTAGGTTAAGAATTAGAAATATATTAACATAAGTGGTAATTAGTAATCTGGTTTTCTTAATTAATTCGGAAGATAACTTGTTGAATACGAAAGTTAGACTTAGTTTATTATTTGAGTTTATCTTAGAACCCAACTGTTAATTTTAGTAAGACAATTATCCAATCATTTCCCATTAGTCATGCATAGGAGATTAAAATAGTGAAATTAATTCTCAAGAGTTTCCTACTTCGATTAATCTATTCGTTTTTTCTTCTGATTGAATCATTTTACTTTTTAGTTTAATTTTGTGATTTTATTTAAAGCCTTCACTCAAAAAAATAGGATAGAATATTTAGGATTGCATTTGTTTTTAATTTTTGCTCAAAATTAATTTAAGTTAACCAATTTCATCTCCTTGGGAAACGATCATAGGTAATTAACTACAACTATCTCATATACTTGCGAGTAGGATAGCCTAGGTCTTTTTAGAACTTATTTAGGCACAACAATCCTGGACATCTAAAATTTGTTTTAGGAACATCATTTTTAACTATAAAAATTTGGTTATAACTGCAGCACCTCACTCCTGCAAGACCCAAACCCGACATCGTGGGTGATATCCGGATCCATGCCCCGCGAGGGTGGAATGCTAACTCGCTTTATTAGTCCAAGTTTTTTTATACGAAGAAACCAGTAACCAATTTGGGCCCACTTTCATTCATACACATTGTCAATCAAAACAATACAATTAACATAATTTCCAATAGCCCATTTGGAACAGAAATTTGCGGAATACAAAATTTGTATTAAAATAATCAAATACAGAATGCAGACGCAAACTGATCCCAATCACAATCTTTAACTTGCATATAGTAGGCATACTCCCGTTTGTCTAATAGGGTACTCTTCAAAGCCTGAAAAATAATTACAAATTTTAGGTGAGTTTTGCGAACTCAGTGAGTGACCATCATCGATGGCTCA
>JANZLH020000005.1:2646502-2662187 GCA_026770325.2 Erythroxylum fimbriatum | reverse complement strand
GCGGACAATACTGATTAAGGTTGGGCTGCGAGGTGCTTGAGCTGGGGATCCAAGCCCACTCAAGGTAATTACAACCATGGGTCCAACATATTTGGTTTAGACCGATTGTCTTATTGTTTCCAACGCGACACGTTTGTTTGTTTAAAGAAAAATTTGCGTTCTCGGATGTCAGAATTTGCCCTTAAGTTTGATTAAATCGTTTTGGTTTCTTTGATTATGAGATTTTGTAAATCCAATCCTTCGATTCCTCGTCTGTTCTTTTGTTATTCGTTTTGCTTTTGGCCCTTCTTTTTCACCTTGGGCTATTGTTTTTAGTTTTTTCGTTTGCTTCCGCTTTCTACTTTTCTAGTTGGGGTCCGGTTCCAAAATCAGGTCCCAACAAATGGAGGTATCACCCTCATGAATTGGAGTAGAGAATCAAATTTCCTCTCCAATTTTTAAATTTACATTCCAACCTCTCCAGCCAAAAATGATTCTCATGTCAGATTGGTAGTGTTAAAAGATATAGAGGATATGGAATATCATAATCCTCTTACTTATGTGAAGATAGACTTTATTGGAGGGATCACGTGGTATAGAACAAAATGTTCTGTTTTGTTGATCAAGCAACCTTAGTCTCCTTAAACAAACCTTGTCCAATAGTTCCATCTTATAGGCTATATGCAAGTCGGTGTTAGTCATATCAAATAAATTGAGATTAATAGTCAGATAAGTAAGAATGGAACCAAGACACAAGTTCTTATTATAAGAGATAATAGGGTTAAATTGCATAACCAAACAAGCAACCAAATTAATAGTGTTGGACCACGAAATTTTCGTGAAAGATTAGAACCATTGAATAAGAAATTTCGGGTGATTAGTCATGAGTAAAGAACTAATGAATGAAAGTTCTTGAACTAAGAAATGATAGATAAGAGTAAAGTTGGGAATGAGAAATGTGGATAGATTAATTATTTGCTACGATGTTTTGGTGAATAAGAGAGTTTGGAATAGGAAAAATCAAGGTGAAAGTTAGAAATGAAATGAAAGCAAAAAAGAAGTTGCATATGTGGAGCAAGTTGATGAAGGATATGTACATATATGTATGTTCTGTTATTCGTGTTCATGATTATTCTTGGATATGATTTTCATTATGGATAATGTTGATTTGAAATGGAGTTGAGAATGAGGAGTAAATGAAGTAGAAAGAGTGATCTTGGTATGAGTCGTGTAAGGAAAAATTTTGAAATAAAGAGTTGATCTGGAAAATGTTCATTGAGTATGGTTCAGTATTTTAGCCACAACGTTTGCTCTAGATGTCCAAACAAGATGATTCTTGATTTGGATTAAAACAAAGATATAGGGCTACATTTCATATGAAGACGTTGATTTTCAATTCTGTCTCTAAGAATCTCAAAATTTGTCATGAAGTTAAGAATTGGGTGCAGTGTTGATGTATGAATGGAAAAATTTGTCTTCAAAATTTAGGGGCACATTTGGGATTGATATGAATAGATTTTCGCAAAGTTGCATTCTGGAAAGTTGTAGATCTTTCTTTTATCTTTCCAACGATATATGGTACAAAAATTTTGGACATCTAAGCTGAAAGTTATGCCCTTTTGATTGCTTCAGTCTTAGTATGACGTCATCTTCGTCTTAGTATGACGTCAGCATCGTCTTAGTTTTGTTTCGTCTCAGTTTTGCTTCCATCTCAAAAGTGATGTCATCTTTGTCTTAGTATGACGTCAGCATCGTCTTAGTTTTGTTTCGTCTCAGTTTCACTTCTGTCTCAAAAAATGACGTCACATTCGTCTTAGTATAACGTCAGCTTCGTCTTAGTTTTTTGTCTTAGTATGACGTCATCTTCATCTTAGTTTGACTTTTGCTCTGTCTTAGTTTGACCTTTTTGCTTCTTTCTTCTGGCCCATTTTTGACCCTTTTAGAGGCCAAATCTCACTCTGAGCCCTTCATAAAAGTTGTAGATCTTGAATTCTTCTTTCCAACCATGTACAGAATACCTTAATCCGATATCTATAGAGAAAGTTATGGCAATTTTCTAACCTTATTTCGTCTGATGACGTCACTTCGTCTCAAAAATGACGTCATATTGTCTGCTCTATTTTCTATCCCTCAGATGAAAGAATTTGCCTTTGACATCTTCATGAATTGTAGCTTTTGAATTCCTCTTTCCAACCAGCTAAAGAACACCTCGATCCGATATTTGTAGGGAAAGTTATGACAATTTTTCCAACCTTGTTTCGTCTGATGATGTCACTTTGTCTAAAAATTGATGTCATAGCATCTGTTCTATCAAAAGAACACCTCGATCATGATGTCATAGCCTTTGATGTTTTCATGAGAATTGTAGCTCTTGAAGTCTTCTTTCGAACTATCAAAAGAACACTTTAATCAGAAATTTCTACAAAAAGTTATGCAGAAAGTTATGGCTATTTCCTCGAAATAGGTTCAGTATGATTGAGGTCAAAAACATGGTTGCTTCTTTTGACCATAACTTCTTCATTAGACCTCCAAATGACTTGATTCTTGAACCATTGGATTCGTAAGACTTTGCTTTACATCTTCACCAAAAAATTGAAGCCATCTGAAATGAATTAAGAAAGATTGACTGGAAAAGGTAGGACGGGTACAGTGAGTGTGCTTTTAAGTATTATGTACTGGTGTTATTCTACTGAACATACTTCAGTATTTTGATGATATCGTGATATGTAGAACTCCAAATGAGATGATTTCTAATTTGTGGTAAACTAGAGACAAGGAACTACACATATTATGAAGAAATTGGGATCTAATTCCGTCTCTAAAATGTTTAAATTTCAGATGGAAGTTGTGCATAGTATACTGTTTTGGGACAAGAGCAGCCCAAAAATGTTTGAAGTAGATCTTTTGAATCACTGAACCAAATTGAATGATTTCGGTGGCATTAGAAACTTAAGACAATGGGGCCCATTTTCTAGAAGAAAGTGTTATGTCAGAATGTTCGAGGGTATTTTTGGCAAGACACTTAAGTTTAAAAGAGCTAAGCCTATAAGGAAGGATAAAATAGACTTTTTGGACTCATTAAGGGCATAATTGGAAGAAGAAGTATTATCTTGCTTATAAATAAAGGAGAAAACGTGAATGAGAAGATTCTAGAGAAACAAAAAGCATGGATGAGAAAAGAGACAAGAGAGAGAGACATGAAAAAGAATGAAAGAGAGAAAGAAGAGAAAACAAGCTAGGGTTTTAATTTCCTTAGCCTTCAAGAGAGATTTTGAGAATGTTCTAGAAAAGAAAAAGGTAGAGGAAGAGAAGAGCTTCCCTTTGAGCTAAAGATACCTTCATTTGGTGAAGAATGAAGGTAAGATCATTTTGAAACTTTTGGGTTTTTTGAAAGGATTTTAGTTCATGAAGTTTAGAAAATGTTTGGATTTAAATATTTTAGAACTAATTTTAGTAATTATGCTTTGTGGGATTTTCAGTTAAAAACCCTATTTAGTGGGATTTTTGTTATTGTTTAAAGGGATCAAGAGGGACAAGAGGAACAAGAGAAAGGACCTTTGATACCTCAGGTTGTTTGCAAAGAAAAGATGCATTTTGAGCAAGTCAAGTCTTTAAGCAAGGAAATCAGGGTGGGTTTCATGTTTATAATTTGAGTAATGGGCCATAAATGTTTTCTTTTGAATCAAGAGAATAAAACTTCATAAATGTTGCTTTTATTGCTCGTGATTGATTTGTGAAATTGTTACATGTTTGGTGTGTGAATTTTGATGATGAAATGAATGATGATGAATTGTGAATTGCGAAATGAACTGGTTTTCGAAAAATTGCATGTTCATGAAAAACAAGTTTTCGAAATGTTGCCATTTGGGCAATCCTTTTACAAGTCATAATTACATGTTATGTGGGTTTGGATTGGTCCGTTCTGTTCTGTCAAGTGCACTTGTCTAAAGGCTTCTCCCGCCTGCCCGCTAGTGGCATGAAGCTCCTTCATGAACTCCCTTACGACTACACAAAACCGCTATGTGGGATTGTGTTAGTTCGTTCTGTTCATGGCTACACAGGACCATTATATGAGAATGTGTTAGTACGTTCTATTACGAGCCTACCCAAACCATTTCTGATGTGTTTATGTGTTTATGATTTGTGACAAGTTTTGATGAATTCTCGATTTATGATGTTTATGAATTGCTTGATAAGTGTGAACTTGGGAAATATGTGTTACATGGATTTCAATGTGAGTTTTACAAAGGAAATAACTATTTCAATGGTTTTTTTTCTTATTTCTTGGTTATAAACATGTTACCCACGAGCTGTAAGCTCACCCCCTTTTCATTCTCATCTCCAAGTGATAAGAAAGAGATCGGATGAAAGAAAGTCAAGACATTTGTTTGATTCTGCATATTTTGTATTTCAAGTTAGAAAGAGATCGGGTGAAAGAAAGTCAAGACATTTGTTTGATTCTGCATATTTTGTATTTCAAGTTAAATGGATGAAAAAAAATATAAGACTTTAGACATATGTTGAGAATTATGGGATTTGGTATCCTTTGTTGTATTTTGGATTTTGAGATTGATGATGTAATGTGGCTTGGAATGCCATTAAAGTTTGTAAACATTTATCTTGTGATGTTAATGGCATATGAATTGTGTATGGATGATGTTAAGTTGAGATTAGGTATGTTTGAAGTCATTAACTTGAGATGATAAATCTTGAACATGAAATGTTGTTGTTATATATATATATGTGTGAGATATTATGGAAAAGCAAGATAGGATTATTGGTGAATGATGAGATGTTATTAAGTATAAGGAGGCCTATGAATCGAGGTGGAGTGTTGGATGAAATTCAAATTGGAAGTTGCCCAAAATCTTTTCTGAAATAGAAGAATAAGTTTGCAAACGTTTTGTAACTCCGAATGTTGGGCTTCGGAAACGGGGTCCAACACATATGCTAGCTAGAAAGATCAAGTTGTTCATGGCTTAGGCAAGGAGCAAGCTAGCTAGACATTTTTGACGAGCTGGAAGTACTAAAATTGTATACGGAATTAGTCAATTTCTAGCTATTTCATTAAATTAAAAATTATTAGAACTATCTATTATGTCGGCAATAGCTATTATAAATAGGACATGTATGTTCATTTGAAGCGTGTCTCTGAGAATTAGATATGAAAGAGTGAGTGCTAGAGTAAGTGTTGGTGAAGAAAATTATGAGTTAGTCTCCTTGTATTTTTTCTTGTAAAATTTGCACTATAATAAAATTATAGTTTGTGTGTAGCTTACTAAATATTGCTCCCTCCAACCCAACAAATAAGAAATGAGAGGAAGTGATAAAGAAAGATATGACAAAGTTAGTCCTTAATGAGGAATTAGCCAGAAATAGAAAATTATAGCGTTCTAGGATACGAGTAAAGGATATCCTTTTAAAGTGCGCCAAAACAGTCATGGAAATTATTAAGAGTCGTTTACTGTAAAACTCTGGCGACGTATTTACCGTTTAGGAAGTCTAACCATAGTGTCCAATTTGTCTTTTCTAGTTGCAAGTCGTAGACAAGTCTTTTTGTCCTACTACTTAACTTTTCAGCTCTAGTGTATGGGGAAAGGTCCCTCGAGGCTATCCGATACCGTTGGATTGTTCATACTCACATAACTACCGAGCAAGAATCCCTAGCACAACTCGAGATATGAAAAGTCGTACTTTGCAGCTTATTAGGTATTAGCATATCTGAACACCATATTAGGTATTTTCTTTTATTTTTATTTTTATTTATCCACTCTTTTAACATATTATTTTTTTTCACATATCTACTCTTTTAACTTGCATCACTTTTTTCATTGTCACATTTGCATGTGGGTCTACAAGAAACAACCTCTCTACTTTGTAGGGATAAGTTGCGTACTATCAAACCTCCTCAGACCCTACATTGGTGCGGGATTCAAACTGAGTATGATAATGATGATTATTTTGTCTTTTACTTTTTCTTCATATCCTTTATGTTTGAGTCACAGTCTTCCTCTTGCGAGTCTATATTTGAGAACTTGGACTTAGGGTATGTTTGGGGGTTTAGGATGAAATGGTAATTAATGGAACAGAGTGGAATGGAATGGAATGAAATGGGTCACTCCATTGTTTGGAAGTTTAAATAAAATAAGAGAGGGTTTGGAAGGCAAGCCATGTCATTTCATCCCTGACTCCCCAATTTGGGAGGTCACAAAATATTAGATTTTGGATGGCAAATGATGACTTCCAAAGCCATCAATTGCCATTCCATCCTATTTCAAAATAGAATCCCAAACAATGGTACGAGTCATTTGGGCTATTTCATTCCATCCCTCCACCTACATCCAAACATACCCTTAAGTCTTTCTTCAAAATGCTTCCAAACTATAATTAATTTTTATTTGGCCAGTTAAGGCAGCAATCCACTGGTACTGTCTTTGAATTTTTGGCCACTTTCTGATAAGGAATTCGTTTTGGACTCTTGCGCATATTTCGCATATGATGATGATTTGGTTGATTGGCATACAAACGAGGAGCTAAACATTGCCTTAATTTCTTCAATGTCATGGTAATTACATACGTACGTGAAAATGATTTTTCAAAACATTTTTGTAGAATAAAGGACTTCTGATTTTAGATTTCTTTAATGTCATGGTGATTATACGTGTCTGTGAAAATGATTTTTTAAAAACATTTTTTTGCATAAAGGGTTTCTAATTCTTCAATGTCACATGAAAATGATTTTCCAAAATTGTTAAGCTATTTTATTTATTATTTTGGACATTATTTGTACTTTTATATATTTTTTATGATTAAAAAAGTTGAATTGATGTTGGATTCTACCATCTTGGATCATGTAGTATTTTTAGAAGATAAGATAGTGAGGAAAGAAGAAAGTCTACTTGAAATAGAATCCTAAAAAAGACTGGATCTATTGGAGATAAACATGTTTTAGTGAGATAATCATGGAAGAGATTTATCGGAGATTGAGTAATTGTTTGTTGTTGTGTTTCTATATACGTGCATGAACAATTACAAAATTTGATCTATCAATTTTCACATGCAAAAATAAGAAATTGATTGAAAACAATATAGCAGTTGCATTTGCTTTATGTGTGTGAACATTACATGATATATCCATCATTATTGGTAGTTGTATTGTTGTTACATTTTTGGGATGAAATACATGTCTAATTGATAAGCATTGAAGCTACTGTGCGTGGGTTTCTTGGGTGATTAATTCGAAAGGTTCATAACATATTTTTGTTGGATGACTTCCCATGATTTCGGTTTAATGAGAGTGCACATATAGGGGAGTGTCTTTTGACTCAATTATTTCTTTGTTTATGTTATTATTGATTTAATCACTTGAGATTTTATTTTTATCTTTGTTATCATTCAATGTTGCAAAAATCCTCTATTGAGATTAGCATTAGGTTGTTATGCTATTGGGTGTGAAATATTTTTACGGGTTGTATGTACGAGTGGATTGGGTGAGTGATGTCAGCATAGTAAAGACTTGTTTACGACTATTGTACTTGAATGAAAGTTGATTAATCTAGATGAGGGGCCCACAAATGAAGGTTGTGTGTGTCGAACTGCGTTAACGAACTTCGTGTGTTGATTTTTTTGTTGCATATTAAGTTTTTATGCTTGTAATTAAATTCTAAAAAATCCACAATTGTTGACTTAGTTGTTTTCTAATAAGCAATCAACAAATTCAGTTTAAAGCAACTGTGGTAGAACATATATATTAAAGAACTACATCCTTTGGGTTTTTTCAATAGGTATCAAAGATTGGTTCACCTCATTAAAACTTGGTGTGTCAAGTTGGTGTAGATCAGTGTTCTGCACTTATGGCTACTAGAGTAGAAGCGCCGATTACAAGGCCACTATTGCTAGATGGTTCTAACTACCCTCATTGGAAATCAAGAATGAAAGTGTTTATTTAAGCACAAGAGACTAAAGCATATACTTTTATGTTGAATGGATAGAGTTATGCTATGATAACTAATGAAAAAAATAAAGTGGTACCTAAAGATCCATCTGAATGGACAAGGGCTGAAGAAGAGGGAGTGCTTGGTAACTCTTAAGCAATGCATGCAATTTTCAATACTATAGATGAAGGACATTTCAGTATAATGTTAGTGTGTGAATTAGCAAAAGAAGCGTGGGATACATCACAAATGATACATGACATATCAAAATCGATGATAGCTTCAAAACTTCAAATGTTGGCCACCAGATTTTAAGAGCTTAAGATGAAGGAAAGTGAAAATATTGGAGAATTTAAAGCGGCTACGTGATATTACCAATCAAGCATATCAACTTGGGACGAAATATTCAAATCTGAAACTTGTCAAGAAAACCTTGAGATCATTGCCTCCCAACTTCATATTGAAAATTATAGCTAGTGAAGAAGCGCATGATATTAATGAGTTATTTTTGGATAAGGTAATTGGAATTCTCACAAACTTTGAGATAAACTTGTTAAGAAACAAACGTGAGAAGAATATAGGATTAGTGCTGTAAGCTGAAGTCGCTAAATTGTGTATGATTCATGAGACGAATTTGATGAAAATGATGATTTGGTGTTACTGATAAGAAATTTCAATAAGTGGCTAAATAAGGTGAAGAAAGACAAACCTGAGTTCATCAAATAATAAGTTCAAACAGCAAGCAAAAACTCAAAAAGATGAAAGGAAGGCAAAGAAGATACAATGTCATAAATGTTAGAGTTTCGGATATGTATAAGCAAAATGTGCTAACACTCTTAAAGGGATAAAAGGGAAGTCTTACACATGTACTTGAAGTGCAAATGAATCTAAAAATGAGTACGACAGCGAAGAAGAAATTGTGAGTAATCATGTTGCATTGGTTACTTTATATAGCAAAATTCAAACCATTCCAAATCATTAACAACTTATTTTTGGAATTTAAAACAAATATAACTACACAACAATTTCAATCTAACTACCAAACATGCTAATTTATGGTTATTAGCTTGACCTTACATTCTTCGAAACTCAATTGGAATTAATTATGGGTGGCTTGCTTCCACTTGTGTTACCCAATTTCAGCTTTATAGCTTGTAAATAAGCTATAAATTACAAGATAATTAGAAGGACAATATTGATAAAATTAAGGAAACCAATTAAGTTCAGTAATGTCATTTTTACTAGCAAACTATCAATAAAATAAAGAATGACAAAACTCATTGAATCTTCTATTGAATCCAACAGTTTGTCTTGTAAGAGGGTGAGCTGTTCTTGTTCTTCCTTAGTCACCCTCGTCTCCTCTTCTTCTTTCATTTCATGAACAGAGACTTTCATATCTTCTTCAAACTCTATGTTTTATATCCTTTGTTCTTCATTTTCTTCTAGAAAAGATACTTCCTTGTATGTCTCAAACTCAACCTTCGTTGTCATCTACTCTTCTTCCTCTCACTCCTTTAAAGATTTGATTTCATCAATTCTCATGAATGACCTACCCCCTTCAGATTCTTTACTTACCTTGTTCATGTGGAATTTCACTTGTTCATCTCCAATATGAAGGATGAAATTGTCTTCATGAACATCCACCAAAGATTTTATAGTGTTCAAAAAGGGTATACCAAGAACTAGCGGACAATTTTGATCCTTTTCAAAGTCTAGCATGACAAAATCCACAGGAATTATAAACTTGTCCACTTTTATAGGCACATCCTCCACCAAGCCTAATAGTTTCTTTATCAATTAATCCATTAACTGCTTGAGCATAGAAGTTGGCTTTACATTGCCTATCCCCAATTTCCTAAAAATTGACTAAGGAATAAGGTTTATACTTACATCAAAGTCACATAAATATTTAGAAATCTTTAAATTACCAAATATACAGGGTATCATAAAACTCCCTGGATTTGTCAACTATGAGGGCAAGCATTGGTAATTAAGGCGCTGAAACTTTCCGTCATGGAAATCATTTGATTATCATCCCAAGTTCGCTTGCTTGATAATATATCTTTGAGAACTTTTGTGTAGCGAGGTAATTTGCAATTTCTTGAGCTTTTTTTACGAACTTTGCAAATTGTGTATCTAATTCATTTTTCTAAAGTTTGTGTGGAAATGGTATTTTTGGTGGGTAAGGTGGAGGAGGAATGTATGGAGGATATTCATTCTTTTCTTCATCCTTTTTCTTCTTCTCTTGGTCTTTTACAAGGTGGGGTTCATCTTATTTTTCGATAGTTCTTCTAGCTCTTTTTCATTCTTAAGTGTAATAACCTTAAATTACTCTCTTGGATTTACTTCCATGTTGCTCAGCAAACTTTATACACTTCTCTTACAAAATTCACTAGAAAGCTAACCCATTTGAGTCTTTAGATTATGAATAGAATAGGCGTGATCTTCTGCTATTTGTTATAATTTCACTTATAACCTCTTATGGACCCCATCCATTCTTATTATCTTATTCATTCATTCTTACTATCTTATCTATAATCTTGTCTAATTTTGAATCCCATGAATTGGACTTGCTGAGATTCTAGTGGGCCTTGAATTCCCATTGAGTCCCTACATTGTTAGACTAAAAAAAATTTGGGTAATTTTGCCACCTAGAATTGTACATGTTCTATTACGGACTTCCCCGACCAAATTATACTTCATTAAAGTTCAATTGCTCCACATTGTTGTTTTCCACTAGGAAGCAATTCGATGTGATATGACTCTCTCATCCACATAGTTCGCATCCTTGCTGAATTGCCTTGAATGGAGAGAAAGAGGTGACTTTCAGGCTATTTAGTTGCTTGGTAAGGTTGTCAATATGAGCCTGCAATGTTGTCTTTGAATCCACAACAATCATTCTTTTTGGATCCTGAAAGGTTGACTACTGTCTACTTCATTCAAATGTATAAAAATAGTTATTGTTTGCTAGCTTTTCAAACAAATCGTGTGTCACTTGCACTGGTTGTCATGAAATTCCATGATGATAGGTGTTAAACCTTGGCCTGATGAAGTCCATAAGGGTCCTTCACTCTCCGTGATGTATTTCCTCCACCATCTTCTTTCATTCGCGTGTTAGTGTCTAGCTCTTCAGATGTCTCATTCTTACTTTGCTATGTGTTAGAATTGATATATCTTCTACTTTGCATCCAAACTTCCTTCTCTCATCTTCTTTTTCTCAATTTTTAATTTCTTGTGATGGGTACCATAATCACAAGAAAGGAAGAAAAAATCCCTATAACAAATGAATTAAACTACTCCTAAACTAATTCCCTGATAATGACGTAAAACCCTTATTAAGCAAGTGTTAATCTTATAAAACTCTCAATATTCAGCAAGCACACAGGTCGTAGCGTAGTATATGATGTATCCCCCACGAGGAATTAGTGAACTAATCGAATTCTAATTTGTCTAAGGCCTAAAAGTGTAATTAAAATGAAAACAAAAACTAAACAGAAAAGTAAACAATCGAATATGGAGTGGTTGAAATGAGAATTCTAAATTAATGTAAGAAATCAAATTTAAGCATAACCAATTAGCAAATCAAAAATTACACAAAGAAGATTAACCGATTATGAGAAAGGGGGATTTATCATATGATCTAATGCTAACTTGATTACTCTGGAGTTAATTTGGTATTAGTCCTAGAATTTTGAATGGTGGATTACTCTCTCTCGAGTTATAATCATTAACCCTAAATTATGAACCTTAATTAAATTGAATTACTGAAATTGCATTCTCTCAATTAACAAAAAAAACCCAATTAGATCTTAAACATTCTAATAGATAATTGAGTCCTCACTTGAGATTTCTCTCTGTATAAATTACTAATTTAATTGTTTATGGGATCTATTAGATTGTTTAACTCTCAGTATCCAACTTAATCATTTTGCTATCAGTTCATTCCCTCAATTTATTACTGAAGCATGCAAATACGACAAACAGTCACAATACCTAACACATTAACATAAAAAATAGTCAAATTAACATTGATTCAAAAACAAATCGCTAAAAGAGTTTAGAACATCCTAAGAAACATATTCAACATCCTTAAACCCAAAGCTTACATCAAGATGAGATGAATAACAAGAAGAATTAGAAAATAACTTGAGATGGCTGGGTTGGAGTGGCTGGACAATAGTAGGTTCAAACTCACCTTCTCTCCCTCTTCCTTGTGTTCTTTCTCAAGATGGAAAATGGAGGCTTGTCTTTAGGGTTTCTTTCTTTTTCTTTTATAGTATTTTCCCATTTAGGGTGAAAACTAGGTTTTACCCAACCTAAATATCCAAAATAACCCTCAAAAAGTTGAGTTTCGAAGTAGTCCCTGCGTTTGTTGTCATGCCTGCCACGATTGCGGCACTTAAAAATTGTTTCTATCACAGTCGTGGCCTCTCATACCTGCTTCTGTCATGATCACGACCTTCCCTGCTTGCCTCTATCATAATCTGGCAATTCTTCCTCCTCCAAACTTTCTCCAAATATTCTCCGGCCTTCTTTACCCGATCTTAGACACTAACAAACTCATCAAAACACCTTAAACATAAAAAATTAAAGCCCAATCATACTAACATAATTCTAAACCTAAATGTGCACAAATAATCTAATTAACAATTAAAAGCATACTAAATTACCCACTAAAACATAATGCAATCTATAATTATCGATGCTCAACGTCCTCTTAGTGACTAACTTCTTTCTAACTTGGGTCTCTCAATGCACTCCTCATCACTAGCATCTTTTAACCTAAACATCTCATCCTTTGCCTCCTTTTAACTTTCAAACACCTCACCATCTACTTACCCTTCACTCTCGGACACATCATCGCCCTCCCTTAAGTAGTCATGGGCACTACCATCGTCCTCATCATAGGCTTCAAATTCATCAACTATAGTAAATAAATATGGGTTATGTTGTAATCTATATATCGAAGCTTAACATTTATCTAACCTATCCCTCGCCTTTTTATATTGACTAAGGATATTATCTTATTTTTCTTATATTGTTCTTTGGCATAACTTTATGGCTACCCTTACTCTTTTCTCCTTACTTACATCCTTGTATTTAGAAAAGCTTTTATTTTCAAGTTGAGTCATAATGAATAGGAAAGAAAATGTTAGTAGCAAAAGTACTCCTTCACATGTTTCTTTCAAAATTTTACTCAAATTATAACCTAAATTCTTGACTAAAATATTTTTTAAAACTAGATAATCTAGTTTTAGAAAGCTAGTGTAAATCCTCGTTTTTTCTAAATACTCCAAAAGAGGCCAATTTGATAAAAATGAAATAACGAAAGCACTACCAAAGGCTAAGGAACAAGAAAGCTTTAAAAAATAGAAAATTGAGCCCAATGAAACCTAATTATACCTAGTACAAAGGAAAGAAGAAATGAATAAAACAAATTGAAAAAGAATAAGTTGTGATATCAAGAACAAACTTGAATATAGAACTAAATATGCTAATACTAATTTGTATTACAACCCTCATTAATACAATTGATGAGATTCGATATCAAAACAGCAAAAGCTGTTACTATTCTATTGAAAACAAGTTAATCAATAAAATCAAATACAAAATAACACAAGAGAAGGATATGAATCACCACACTCTACAAAAGAAGGGATTATGAGTGATAAGATCCCAGGGTTGATCTTAATACAGAATCCAGCAAGCTATATAAGATTGATAGTTAATAGAGAACCTAACATAATAGTTTCTCTAAGAACAAAGATAAAGAAAGCTCTCTAGAGGTTTTTTATTCAACAATAATTATAAGATGTCTCCACTACAATAATAACCATACCTTTTATAGGCTTAAGCCTTAGAACTAGAATCCTAAAAGGAAATAATAATCTAGAAATAATCTAATTAGAAATAAATAACTTTGAAATACAAAAATCCATATGCAAACATAAAAATGAAATTTTAAACAAAATATCAAACCTAATTATAGAACCCTAGAAGAAAATGACATTTGGAAATAATAAGCCTAACTAACTAAAATATATGTACAATAGTTATATTAGAGATAACCAGTGTTAATTTTGCTTAGTACACAAATGAAATACGAGTTTGGCACCGGTTATAAGTTAAACTCTAACACTAGCTTGTTTTTTGAAATTCTAGCCTGCAAAGCTCCTCAAAAGAACAAATTCTATTGTTTTTAGTCTTGCGCCAGTTCTGTTCTATAACTACAATCTGCAACTTATTTTTATGCTTAACTTAGACCTCTGACAAATTTTCTAGCCTCTCTTCATGCCTCTACTATGTAGAAACGCATGTAGCTAAAGTCAATGCTAAATTCTCATCATAAACTCACAACTAAGAACATAAACTTAGGCATGACTTTAAATATCTTTTTTTTTTGGTAAAAGATTGAAGCTCTTCAATCTTTCTTATATAGATGATCTCTTGTTCTTCTAAAAAGATTGTACTAATTAACTCAAAATACTTATTGATTCCTTGAGCAAATTCAATAAGATGTCAGGACTGACCGTTAATCGTTCCAAGAGTTTCTTCTATGTCTTTATAGGTAGCACTTTTGAAGCTAAACAACTTGCTCAATTCATAAGCATCAAGCTTTTTTAATGTCCACTCAAGTACCTTAAGATCCCTAGCTCTGCAATGCAATAATAGGGATTTCTAACATTTATATGATGCAATTTATAAAAGAATTAGTAATTGGAGTAACAATTATTTAACTCATGTAAGGATCAACACAAATTTCTGTTAGTGTTCCAACTTACCTCTCCCTATGAGCCAAATCAAAGCCATTGAAATGCTACTAAAGAACATTCTTTGGACTAGGAATGGAGGTGACTTCTCAAAAGCAAAAGTTAGTTGTTCAGAAATTTGCACCATGGAAGAGGAAGGGGGTTTAAGAAGCAAATCCGTAAGGAATATGAATAAGATGTTTGATTGAACCCAAGTTTATCATATTAATTGGCTACACTTTCATGGTTTTTAATGAACTTTTTGACTCGTAATTCGTGATTTTGTGCTTAAATTAGTCCCTTGCGGTGAGCTTATGTTTTATGCAATTTGTTAGTAAAATTGTGCAAATTGACATTAATTGCATTATAATTTTTCTAAGGACAATTGATACTGCAAATTGTTATTTTATATTGCAGGAGAAAAGGAGTCAAAAGGATGAAAAGTCAATAATCACACCTCGCCGCGGCGAATCACTCCGCATGCAGAAGAACATTCGCTGCGGCGAATTTATTAATTCACTTAATTCGCTGCGACGAGTGACCAAGTTCATTCGCCGCAGCGAACTACAGCAATTCGCCGCAGCGAACGAACGGATCCCCGAGCTTTAAATGGATTAATCGTCTCACTGTAGTGACCCGGCCCATGACCCATCCTTTATAAGCTTTCCAGATTAGGTTACGGAGGAGGGAGATTCGGACGAGAAGCGAGAGAGAACATCGATCCTTCGACTTCGCACAGACGAAACACAATCGGAGAGGAGAGAGCACCACCGAGAGTAGAGAGAGGAGAGGGGAATCGGTCGCCGCCGCCCAGGGTTCCCTTCGGGGTTCCCTGGGATTTTATTTTCATTAGTTTTTATCTTCTGTTTTCGCAGGTGTCTTCCGCCGTGAGGAGCTAGGGTTCGCCGTGAGTTGCGGTGTTCCCAGTTGCAATGTGTGGTTAGGCGTCCCTTCCTCTTGACGATGCAGTGATGGCTGGAGTTTACCGGGCTTCAAAGGGAGTAGCTTAATCTATAGTTTGCT
>JANZLH020000005.1:2623256-2640755 GCA_026770325.2 Erythroxylum fimbriatum | reverse complement strand
GTATCACTTACATCAAGTTAACCCTTCTATTTATAGTACAAAATTTCTAATAAAATACTATCATGATAATAGAAGTGACACACTAACTATTAAGTGGTGCATTTGGTGCACTAACAATTAAGTGGTGCATTTGGTGCACTAATAATTAAGTGGTGCATTAACAATTAGTGGCACACCATATTATTTCTATCTTTTATAACACTATCTATGTTTTTTTTATAGCTTTTAATGTTATGATTCCTAATAATGATAGTAAATGGGGCCCACTAAAGATAACTAGCTCATTGGTTAGCTTTTGGTGCTCTAGTGTTCTTGATTGATCAGTGACAATTCTTTGTTACCATCAAAACATAAATTAGAATCTCCCTTAGTTTAATTTTGTTTTTGCACACTTGTAGTTGTGATTGTATATGATTCCATATAACAATACCAACAACTCAATATCAATATCTATAATACAGATATACATAAACAATATCATAGTATATTATTGTAAGAGATACACATGCTTCAACATATATTAATTTGTTTTTCGGTATCTTATATCAATAGCTTATATAAAGCTTAACATGACATCTACTCTACACTTAGACTATGTTTGGTTGGAGATTTATTAATGGAATGGTATTAAATGTAATATTATTACATCGTTTGGGAGGAGAGTTTATAATTGAATGGATTGGAATGGGATGAAAGAGGAGGGTTTCATATTACATCTTATTACATACTAAACAGTAAAAATGAAAAACCTCCAATTTGAGAAGTTTATGATAAAATGTAAAATGATAAACAACTCGACAATATATTACATTTTAAATCCTTCATCATAATAACATTTCACTGTATTACATTATGAACTCTTCCATCCTTTCCAAATATTATAAATCATTCTATTTTATTCTATTCCATTAAATCTTTACGTCCAACCAAACATAGCCTTAAGGATGAAAGAAAGATTCAAATCCAATGTCTTCGTTGTCTACCATTGCTTGTCATTCGGAAACTACAATATTCATATTTTATAGCCAACAATCCTTAGCCTAAAGGAACTCCCAAATCAGTTTTTACCTTTTTACATAATTGGAAACATCACTTGATGCAAATGAAATGTTAGAAGATGGAGATAAACACAATAGCTATTAGATGGGATTTACATAGATAAAGGTGAAAGATGTATCTCTATACCACCTTGTCAGTTTAACTACATACAAAGACAGGCATATCTCAACTCAAAGCTGAAACCTTAGTTTTTATGGATATAGGTAACAATTGAAGTTTAAAAGGTTACAAAATCACTTCATACTCTAAATGTCCTAATCCAAACTGTTGGGATAACTCCTCCAATAGTAAGTGATCTCTAAAAGCTAAGGGGTGCTTTGATAGTTCCATGGCCAAGAATGAACTAATGTTTTAAATTTTGTATCATGCCAATCAATACTGATTGTATAAGTCAATATCAAGATTAAAATTTTCAGTACTGTATCCGATTCAAATATCAAGTTGTACTAGAACATTTTAGATTGTACCAACCATACCGACGGATACACTAAAATACTAAAGAAATACATTAAATTTGTAAATTAAGAAAAATATGTTTATGTTTAAACATTTTAAAAATAGCTATTATGTCTAGAAATTATCTTTATATTAGTTTAATGAATAAATTTAGAGTCAAAATAATATTTTAAATTTTAATCATAATATAGAAACAAAATTTTCATATGATTAAAAATATGTTTTATGCGTTGTTTAATTATTGTTTTTGTATTTTTTTAATTTCTTTTTAAATATTATTTTTAAGAAAAAATCAAACTAAACCAACTATTTATACTTTCTATATGTTACAAATCAATGGCCGGTTAAAGTATTGACTGCTAATACGATGGAAGGGTCAAACAAAGTTCAAAAGTTAACATTGAAAAGGATAAAATGGCAGAGATACATAAATATCTTACATACAAAAGAACAATCGAAGTGTTTTTCTCCTCGGGCAGCAAATCTGTCCATCAAGTTTTTCTTTTTCTCTTTGCATTTCTGCCCATGCCAGTCTTGGAGTTTGGATTAACATGAGCTTGTATCTTCGCCAACACAGCAGAAGTCCAAAGGGCTCGTTCTACATCTGATGGAGTGAAGGATTCCCCTTCCGAACTTAATTCCTGAAAAAAATTTAAATAGATAAAAGAACAACATTGATTACTGCCTTTCACTAAAATCCCTTTTTAACTCAATTCTTGAAATTATTGCAAGAGGACGAAAAAAAAATTGCTCATTTGTGACACAAAGTATCAAATACACACAGCTAAACTTCACATCAAATCATGAAACAACAGAGCATCAAAACTCAGAGAAGCGTATAGCCATTGTCTCAACAGTTCATCAATAAATAAATTCTGGCAATTGGAGATTTCTTATACCAATCTTGTCAAGTTTGCATTTCTACAACCTAAAATTTCCAATCTTCAAAGATTCGGAAAATATTCATTTAACAAGATATGATTTTGCTAATACACAGATAAGAATAATGCTCGATACTTTAATAAAACAAATTTACACACTAAGTTGGCAAACCGGCTGTGGATTAAGGTATGCAAAGTCCAAGCATGAAATAAATAAAAAAAGTCCACTTTAGTGCAAAAAGTTTGTAAAATGTATTAGTAACTAAAAGCAATATTTCTTATAGGATAATACAAACATTTTTTTAAAAAATAATAATACAAACAATTTTAGAAATTCATCTTTAAACAATAAATTATCTAATTAGTTGTTACAGAACCCACCTGTGAATTGAGGTGGTTCGACACCATACATGGATAAAAGAAACTATTTATCCACTTAAGTTGTTAATAAAAAGGTTTCCAAAAAATTTACCCAAAAAAAAAAAAGGGTTTCCAAATTTTGTTGAGACGTATAGTACTACCCATATGGAATAATGCAAGAGATACAAACTCTTTAACAATTTTATCTTTACAAATTTTCTTAAATTCAAATTACTTCTCATAGGACCCACCCGCTAATTAAAGGGCGACGAGCCCACACATCGAGAAAACAATTACAAACTGATTTGCGAAATTGTAACAAGATCCATCCCATGAATCAAGGTGGGCATATCCTCTGCATCTAAAAAAAAGTATTGAAAAGAATCAGGGCTAGTTTGGTCTATTATTTCAACCAAAGGAAAGGTTGGGGTTAATTTTATGATGCATAGCAACATCTAATGCTCTTCATTGTCCAAAAATATATAAGTTGTTATTAGCCAAGGTTTTGAAACCCAGATCAGACGTCGAACCAGAGGTCTTATTGGTGGTTGAATCGGTATGACGTAATAATTATATATAATATTAAAAATAGAAAAATATGCCAAATAATATAAATAAAATTTTCAACCATCAACCATATAAATGTTTTCAAATAATAACTAAAACATCATCACTAGATGTCAAAATAATTGCATCAACCAACGCAAAATCAAAAAATCCACCAAAAAGTGTTTAAATATTTAATATCATAACTAAATTCAAGTCTAACACATCGATTAAGTAGTTTCTTATATAATCTCGAGATGGCTGCAAATTTTCATTAGATAATTCTTCTTCAAACATATCTTCTATCTCATCACCATCAAGCTTTCCACTTGAATCCTCATCAACCACCCAAAATTTCACTTTGTCAATGCTTTCATAATCAATTGGATCATATGGTCTCTTCATTTGTTTGTCACTGTAAATAATGAAAGATTTTAGTTTATGATAATAATATAAAGTACTAACTTATTGACAAGTGAAGAAATCCTACCAATGCTGCAACCTTAAATTGTAACGAACAAACACAAGATCATTGAGTCTTTGATGTTCCAATCGATTCCTCCTCTTAGTATAAATCCTCTCAAATACACTCCAATTTCGTTCACACCTTGACGAATATGAAGTCTGACTCGATATCTTAACGGCAATCTGCTGCAAGTGCGGCGCATCGTGACCAAAAACACCTCCACCATTCATCTAAATAAAATTTTACACCATTTAATAAATGCAATTAATATTAAGAGTTTATTATAACCAAACAAGAATATAAATAATCAAGTAAAAAGCAATAAAAATACATACCAGGCCGAGTTGTTTTTGCATTGTTTATAGCTAATGATCGCCCGAAACCTTTTTGACGCTCTCAAAATGTAATGATTTCTTCAATTATGTTTTGAAGTCTGGGAAAATACTTCTCAATAACATCAAGTAATCCCGAAAAAGCTTCAGGGTTTTGAGCTGGGCTATCCAGATCATACTGAAAGGCTGGATTCAAGAAAAATGCAGCTGCATGAAGACGTTTGCGCAACATTTTATCCCACCTATCATCGATTATATCAATATAGGACTTGTAAAGGTGCTCTTTGTTTCTAAATATCTCCTTTATGCCCTTGATTGCCCTCCACATCCCCTCGTATACATAGCCTAACGAAGGTTTTTCATCGGAATCACATATGCGCGACAATCTCATAATCGAGCCCATGATCTTCACAATAATTAAGCTATTGTTCCAGAAGTTGCTATCTAGAACAATTTGCTTAACTTCTTCACCTTTTTCAGTTTTTAGGAATTTCTTAAATCCGGCATTCACTACCATAGCTTCCAAATGCTCCTTATGATCGTAGAGACTCTTCAGTGCAATAAATTGTGAGCCAAAGCGAGTATCTCCTGGACGAATAATTTCAGTCCACCCAGGCCGTTTTCTCAACCATCCATAAGGCCACTTGTGATTATACACAAACATTGTAATCCTTGAAGCAAGAATTACCAAATTCTTCATTGATATCAATTCCCAATATCCTTCATAATCAAATTGATACAATGTCCAAAACATGGAGACCAATAGATCGAAGGATATTTCTCGGACAACAATTTTCCAGCCTTTTTGTAGTTCTTTGCATTGTCCGTGACCATATGCACAACATTTTTAACACCAACCATCTTAACAATCTCAGAGAAAAGATTACATAAAGTTTGTGCATCAGAATCAATACTAGAAGCATCAACAGATTTAATAAAAGAAATCCCATTTGGACAGTAAACCAAAAAATTAATCAAAGATCTGTGTGTACCATCTGTCCAACCATCACCCATAATCGTACAACCAGTTTCAACCCATTTAGAGCGCAAAGCATCAATAGACAACTGACATTGGATTTTAGCTTCTTTAAGTAATGGGACTCTTAATGCATGATAAGTAGGACCTGTGTATCCATGACCCATAGTTGCAATCCGACTAATCATAGGCTGAAAAAATGGTGAATTAACAGCATTGATCGGAATACAACTATCGTAAAACCACAATGCAATCGACATATCAGTATCCTGCCATCTTTCTCTACTTAGTAGTGTTGCTTGTATGCTAGGTTGAGCCGAGTCTATACCAGCACCGGCTTTCATGTAACTTCTGATTTCATTTGATTTCTTTCTCTTACTACTTCCACCTACATCTCCTTTACCAGCTAAGTTAGAGATCTCCGCTATATCATCTTCATCTAACTCACAAGTCTCAACATCATACAAATTCATCCTAGAGGCATTTTTCTCCTTTTTACTATTAGATGCTTCTATTAACTGTCCTTTAATCAAAAAACGAACATCTGGTTTAACTTTAGCACAGGGTTTGACATTACCAGTAATGCCGGCTAGGTGTTGCTTCATTCGGTTTATCCCGCCACCACAAATTGCTTGATCGCAATACAAACACTTTAAGGTTCGTTTCTTTCCACTTGTTTGTACCTCATAACAGTGCTTCCATGCTATATCACTTCTCTGACGAGGATTTTGGCTGCAACTTTGATCAGTGGATGGCGACGTGTGCGATGGTTCAGAAGAAGCATTGTTATCCATCACTACAAGTCTACAAAATAAAAAAACAAAGATGGTTCAGGATATGCAATATTTGAATAAAAAATTAGAGGAAACAGTGAGTTAAAGATTATTCATGATATATCAAATCTTTGAATAATTAAGAGTTCTAAAACCGTAGGATACTTATCCACCCAAAAAGTATAAAACTATATACATGGGATTGCTTGCGGTTGCAAATTGTCCATTGTTTTAGTCTTTTAGACTTTTAGGTCGTTTGTGAATTATTAGAATATTTTAACCAAGTAAAGTTAGATACTGCCTTTTGCTTTCATACTTAACTAAAAGTCTAAAATTGTACAGAAGTCTTATGTAAAATAATAATCTCTTCACGTCGTTAACGATTTATATTGCTCTTATACATATATGCTTCGTTTAAATTCAATCAAGTGTGAAATTAGAGAACCATCTGTTTGCTTTAAGCTTAAGAAATAATGAGGCTTCAGCGTTGGGTTTCAAAGAGAAAAAAGCTTAGTCAGGGAGAGAATATCAGCTTAGTATTATGTCTAAAAAGAATCTGGAAAAGCCGAAGAGAACAAATTAACTAGATTTTTTAAACACGATTATAACTAGTACATAAGGCAGAAATCCGAACCCAAGAACCATCACGGTACATTATGCAAGGATTAATGAATTTTCACAGGGCATATAGCGCTAACAACAACAACAGAGATTTCACAGGGCATATAGCAATAAAGATCAGTTCTTCGTATCAAAAGCTTAAAACTTTCAGGAAAAAACGACAGTAAACAGGAACTACAAGACTTACTTCCAGAAAATTAAGGCACCCTTCTAATCAGCAGCGACCAGCGGGGGGTTGGGGGCTGTACGAAGATGACGACAGTGAGAAGGATTTACTTTTTAAAAAGTAGGTTTTATTTTTGAACCAGTGGTCGAACCCGTTCGACCAGTTCCGATTTAACCGGTCAATTGACCGGTTTTTACTGGTTCGCACTGGTTCAATTAAGAACTGGTTTTTAGGGATGGACCGGACCGGATAGCCAACTGGTTACCGGTCGAACCGGTCGAACCGGCCGGTCCGGACCGGGTTTTAAAACACTGGTTAGGACCATTTCTTATTAATAAAGTCATTTCCAAGCTCCTACAGGCTTAAAGTTTCACTTGCCAGTACTCTTATTGATCTATCTTAAAGAGCATTTATAAAGGGCAAGAATACTAGGTAAAATATCTTACTCACTCAAAAGCTATTCAAGAAGTATAATAGGAAGAGTTATTGTAAGAATTATGTAATAAAAATAGAATTCCATAAGGCTTTTGACTTCATTGATTAGAAATATGTTAAGAGATTGCAATGTATAACTGCAATCTCTTATGACATTTGGTTAATGAAGAGCCCTCCCTTAAGGATTATTAAACGAGTTAGAGGATTAAGAAAAGAGGATCTTTTATCTACTCACCTCTTCACACTTAGTATGGAGGTGCTTGTAAGAATGATTAAAATAGCGATCAACCAGTAGCAAGGCTTTAAATATCATTCAAAATGTAGAATATTGGGGATTTGTAGCTTAAATTTTACATATGACTATTTTTTTTTCCAACTCCACTAAGTGTTCTAAGGTCTGCATCGAACACATTCTATCTAATGTCAGGTATCTTTCTTAACAAGAATAAGTGTTAATCGATATTATCAGAGAGTACTGAACAATCAGCTAGATATATTTTCTTCCCTATAAATATCATCAAGACTATTGAGAAGATCATAAGCGACTGTCTTTGGATAGGTGATTCAACCAAGTGTGCTTGAGTAGAAGTCAAATAGAAAGAGCTTTGCTTATCTAAGGATGAGGGAGGCCTTGGACTTTTGTCTATTAGAATCACCGAAAGATTCTTATGATTAAGAGAATTTAGAGGTTACTCATGGCCAAAAGGCCTTTTGAGTAAGATGAATACATGCACATTATGTTTGAAATGCTAGTTTCTAGTCCATTGAATTAAAGTATGACTCCTCTTAGATTATTAAATATGCAAATACTCAAACTAGGGGAGGCAGTAAGATTGGAATTCTAACATAAACTTTGCAATGGACACTCCTCATTTTTCTAGTATGACAGCTAGTATATCCAGTGACCCTTACGTAGACTCGATGAACTAAACTTTCTAAGAAGAGACATTTCAAATTTGGCTACAATTGAAGAAGGGTTCAACATAGCTTTATGGATCTCTAAACTGCCTAGTTCCTCTATAATCAACCAAATTCTAGATGTTTCTATAAATCCTAGAAGAGAAGATTGCATTCTTTGGTGTATGAATTCATCTAGAAAATTTACTATTGATTCATACAGGCTGCTTAATTATTAGGGACCATACGTTCGAAGTAAGATGGCATAAAATAGTGTGTTTCAATTAATTAAGTATGGCCTAAAGCTTCTTTTACCCTTTAGTTAGCTATAAAAGGAAGGCTAAACATCCTGGATCAATTGAACGTGTTCCTTAGCAATCCAATATTTGCATATTTTGCACTCATAACTAGGATATAGTGGAGCTGGAGCATATGTTTTTTGGTGACCTATTACTTCATTTGTCTGGTATAAAATTGAATGCCTATGCAACATTGTGGCTCCCAACTTTAATTGGCAAGAGCTAATCCAGAGATGACTTCATTGCCTATAAAATATCTCTAAGTGCTATGCCTAAGCAAGGAAAATCATTTATCTGGTATAGAATTTAATGCATATGCATGTTTAAGGGGAATACAATCCAAATGCATTCCCTTTTGACAAAATCTAATCATATCCAGAAGGTACAATTGCCAATTCCTCTTGCTTATCTTAGGTCCCTTAGGTATTGTTGCTAAAGTGGGTTTATGCACTGCTTTGAAGGACAAGAAGGATCTTTACTCTTTAGAATTATTTGCAATCGTAATGAATTGAGTTGAAATGAGGTTATGCTGAACTCTATGCTCCAAATATAGCTTAGATTGTTTTTTCCCCTTCAGCTTTCTAGGCTTAGTACTTCAGCTATGAGTTATGCTTAAACTCAACTAGTTTTCTAATTTGTAACATGCACTTTTATTCCTTATTAAATTACTTTACTTCTATAATAATATATGATATATTATTTTTATATAAATAAATAACAATTATGAAGTACTAAGCCTAGAAAGCTGAAGGGGTTTATATAGTAAATCTTGCAGTCAGAGAAGCTCACGCGACAATGCCCCAACACCTCAATTTGCCCTCCTAACCTATAATGTTAGTTGGTCAGCTCAAGATCAAACCAAATCGGTGGAGGAATTAAGTTAATGTCATTCCAATTAAAAACTGGCCTACTTGAAACAAAACAAACTAAGTACATAAGAAGAGCATTTAAAATGCTTGCAACAAGAAGTGATGTGTCATCCGATATTAATCCCTTACTTCAACTGCTGCTCCGCAATAATTGCGTTTTAGTGGACCCAAATCTGCATCACCACCATCCATTTCCTTTAATCCAACGGGGACTGTCGATTTAAGTAGTAATACTGACTAGTCGAGGATATTTCTTTTGCTTGGGACGGGACTTTCCCAGCAAGTTCCATAGCCGATCTACCGATTCAAAACTGTCTCTATCCCCACGTTTCTTATGTGCTTTTATCCTCTCTTCCCACTCCAATATTAACTCTAAAAGGTTAAACACTGTCCTTCATTTACTCTCACTGTAAAGGCCTCTCTTCGCCATTTCTATTGCCTACCCCTATCTTACTCTTGCGTGGATTCCCTTTCCCCATTCGGCTTTTGATCCATTTTATCCAACTGGGTCTGCTTCTTTAAGCTTGATAAACATGGTAAGCCCTGAGACAGAGAGAAAGGAATGCTTGCCCTGTGATTTCTGCAATGACCAGATTGCGGTGCTTTACTGCAGAGCAGACTCCGCAAAGCTGTGTCTTTTCTGCGACCAACACGTCCACTCTGCAAACCTTCTCTCCCGGAAACATCTACGTTCACAGATCTGTGACAACTGCTATTCGGAGCCGGTTTCGGTTCGTTGCTTGACTGATAATTTAGTCCTCTGCCAAGAGTGTGATTGGGACGCTCATGGAAGTTGTTCTGTCTCTGTTCCTCACGATCGCACTCCGGTTGACGGATTTTCTGGCTGTCCCTCAGCGCGCGAGCTCGCTTCCTTCTGGGAATTTGATTTCGATAACAAGAATTCTAATCAATCTGAGGACATGATTCACTATTGGGATGTTGGTGTTGATGACTTGGTGATGCCAATCGACCCGTGGGGATATAACTCCTGTGGTTGTGAAGTTAGCTTTCAGGATTTGATTGTACCTAACGATAACGTCACTGTTTACGGGAATATGAACGATGGAGCGGTATTATCAGGGTCTAAGAGACATCAGAGTCCCCAATGTGGGAAGAACAAACAGGTGATACACAAACAGTTGGTGGAGTTGTTCAAGAGAGGTATGGTGGCGGGGGAGAATCTGGATCCAAAAACGCCGAATAGGAGCAGTAATTTTTGTGGAAGTATGGAGACAGTAGATTTTGAAAATGGTAACGGCGGCGGTGTGGTGGCCGGAGATGCTGCTAACTGCGGAGCTAACACGAAGCGGCAGCCTCTGCATCAACCAGGGTTGTTCACGTCTGTGCTTACGTTGCCATCGCAAGCGGATCCAAAGCCAGGTGATCGGGTCACCGGCGAGGACACGATCTGGAGTGGTGATGCAAATACTCGGGGAACTCAGGTAGGTAGCTTTTAGGAGCTCCGATACAATTAAATTATGCAACTTTTCACCTGAGTTTATGACAGATAATTATCACGTGAAAGGTTGCCGTCTGTCGATGTTTTACTCTTGAATTCAAGTTCATATATGCTCAATGGTGCATAACTTCGGAATGGTTAAGAGAAGTACTAATCTCTTAAGCACCCTTTACCTGTTATTAGGTTAAAGTACATCAGATTTTAGGTTTATTTTAGAACGATCTTCAACTTGACTATTTTTCAAATCTTTGTTCACTTTTATCTCGAATTGTAATCTTTCTCTACTTCCTGCTTTTATCTTTCTATTTTGCTTTTATTTGTTTTTGTGGCTCTTGCATTCTCTCTGCCAATAATTGATAAAAGTACTTGTAAGAGGGATAACAAGTGCTGTCAATGTCCATTTGTTGCAGATTTGGGATTTTAATTTGGGACGGTCAAGGAATCCTGATGAATCTACCCAATTAGAAATTGCATATGGTCCAGGAAATGCAGGATTTATTATCAAGAACATCGACGAGTTTTTCAGTGAAGCGTCACTTTCAAACTCAAAAATTTTGGGAGACATGTACCAGATCAATTGTTCTATGACATCTGATGAATACAATGTAAATCCTTCTCTTGTCTTCTATCATTTAGACACTTCATTTCCCCCAAAATCACTTACAAAGAGACATTTCTGCATCTTTTCATATAGATGTTCACCTCTGCAATTCTGCATTATGTTGGTGATTGGTTGAAGCAGATACTCTTGCTGTCACGAAATTGCTAGTGCACTTTTATTCTCAATACAGAGTGGTGTAAAGTGTCTTCTGAGATGCCAAGTTGATAGAGGCATCTGTTAGTTTAGAGGTTTCTAAATTAACAGATGATTCGTTTCAAAATGGACTGTTCCATACATCCATTTGGCTAATCATATAATATGAATATCCTGTCATGTATTAACACTGATCTGGGCAACATAAGAAATTTAGATCTCAGTCTCAATCAGGATAAGGGTGTAACCTCCTTACATGTTTTTAATTCCTCATCATAAATGAAGAAAGGTTTATTTCTCTATAAGTCTGGTAACAGATAGTTAATCACTTGATTGTTAGTTTTGAAAATAAAAATCTTGAATGGGTTTGTCTATTTTATATTGATGGAGTTGGGGTATGCTTCTGGTACAACACAGATGCAGCTGACCATTGACTGAAGAAGTCAAGCTCGATTAAGTTTAAATTGACTGCTTGATCACATATTCGTTTATTCCAGTCTGTCAACGTGTTGCATATTGATTCTGTTCTCTTACCTTTAGTTTTTCCTGAAATGACAGAATAACTATAGTAACCAAGATCGAGTAGCTTCTGAGAGCAATAAACTGAGAGGTTCTGAAGATATCGAATTCATGGATCAGGGCCTTCTATTGAGAAGTCTAAGCTTGAAAATACCAGCAGCAAACAAGTTCGATATGGAGATTCATGCACAGAACAGAGGCAACGCCATGCAGCGATACAAGGACAAGAAGAAAACTCGGAGGTCTGCCTGCCATGTTTTCTTACAATTTCTAAGCTCTGGCTTAACAAATTAATAAAACAAATTCTAAACCGGTGAACCTATTTTGTGAACAGATACGATAAGCACATACGATACGAGTCAAGGAAAGCAAGAGCTGATACTAGGAAGCGAGTAAAGGGCCGTTTTGTAAAGGCCACTGAAGGCATTGATGATTGAATCGTGAGTCAGATCTCAGACATAGCTCCTTCCTTTACACGTATATATTATATTCCACAGGCGTTTGATCCAAAGTAATTTATAATTTAATAATTCTTTGTTTCCTTGTGTTTTAATCAAATCTCCCTCACTTTCTCTATGATTCATGTAATATTTTTTTAGTCCTGTCCACCTCGGTAGGACAGTACATCGGAATCACACGGTTAAACGAAGAGCTGTTTCAGCGTAGGTTGTCTATTACTGGAAATGAGATTCGATTCTTCCGCTTGTTAACTAAAGAAATAAATCTTGACCAGACGTGATTTTCACCTGCTAACTTCTTCCCCGTGAATTTATCAAAACGGGGCCCGTGTTAACTCTCTAAGATTACGGGTTATAAGATACCCTATCCACACTTAAAAAGTTTGAACGTACTGATGAGTATAACAATCTAGGTTAACGTTACATCAATAAAAAAATAAAAAATTCAAGTTTACTCAATATTTGTAAATAACAAACAATTTAATTACACGTGTAGTTACTCTAAATTAGAAAATGCTTATATTCAAATTATATTATTTAGATTTTATCATAATTATAAACTTATATTCATTTACTAAATTTAAATTTGTTATTAAGTTAAATTTTATTATCAGTTGTGTGATTTTATGATTAATGTTATGGTTTGGTTTTTTTAAATTAAAATATATTGAAAGGAATCACCGAAAGGAGTAATAGGGCCTAAGTCTTTTACACAGTTAAACAACAAAGCAACAATAGTTAAGTAACTTACTTTAATGTTTCAAAAAACAAAACAACGATAACGATAACTAAGAGCCTATTTGTTTTAATTGAAGATTTTTTTTTATTTTTGATTTCAAATTTGGTTAAAAAATACCATTTGTTTTTGCTTTTTGATAGAAGGTCAACTTTTCCACCCTTAAAAGCTTGGGCATATAAACAATGGGATAGCTTGGGGGTTAAAGGATGTGCTCCTCATGGACTATGACTTATTGATCTTCAAATTATTTTCTACTTCTAGTGCACAAAAGATACTTAATCATGCACATTAGTATTTCAAGTGCACAAAAGATACTTGATCATGCACCTTAGTATTTCAATAATATTCCATTATTTCTATAACTCTGGTGATCAAGAATTTGGCTCTAAGATGTCAAATGTAAGTAGGATCCTTTTTTTAGTTAATTTGCATAATATTCTTTTAGAATATACTTAGTCATTTGGCTAGCTATATAAGGAAACCCGTTGCCATGGACAAATCTATTACTTTGATGAAAAGGGTCTGTTATGCAAAAATTTGTGTTGTCGTTGATATAAAGAAAAAGCTTTCAAATACAGTTGCTTTGATATGATTAAATGATTATGATGATCTATATCAAGATGAAGTGTTCATTTATCACTAATGGCTGCCTCTTGCTCATCATGTTGGCAAGGCATGGAGACTTCAAAGAGGATGTTCATTAACAACGATTACTATTAATTGATGGGGCTAGATAATGCTACCAATAATTTTTTGCCTTCAAACTTAGAACTAGTTACAAATCATCAAGGTTCTCCTCAGCCAAACCAACATATGAATGAAGGAACTTATAATCCTTATACAGTACTATATTATTTGAGCAATCTCAATCTGCTTCCCACTTATTATTGAGCTAGTCTTATATAATAATAAAACTCTCAATACTACAAGTTTACGGATCGTATCTTGCAGTATCAAGGGTATCATTCTCGCAAGGTCTCTTAAACACCTAAACAACTTGAAAAGAACTTTGTATAAGGTGCTAAGAATTAAATTGAATTAATATAAATAACTAAAATTAAAACAAATAATAAAACGAAACAAGTAAACAAATAAAAAAATTGAGCTACTAATGAAATTGAGATTGATCAAAGTTGAAGACTTAGGAACTATTTTATCTTTATTTTGTTTCCTTTTATCTTATTGATTCAATTTATGTTTGATCCAAGATATCCCACTACAAGAAAACTCAGGTTCTCTGACGGAAAATTTCGTCAGAGAAAGTAACATTTTCTTCGGCAATTATAATTACCGACGGAAAGCGATGAAAGAAGAAACCGTCGGCAACAAGGCTGACGCTATTCCTTACCGACGGACAATGACCATCGGTATATTGTCAACGGAAAATCGATGGAATATTATCCGTTGTTGTAATGTTGCGACGGATGTTGAATAAAAAGTCCGTCGGTGAAATGCAGATAACACCGACGGAAAATGTCCGTCGGTATAGTTTAGGGACGGAACCTCCATCGGTACATTCAGAGCGCAAACAAAAGTAATTGTAAACGTTAACGACGGAAATTTATTCCGTCGGAAAGTTTTAATTTTACCGACGGTAATTGGTACGTCGGCATGTGTAGTCCATGTATTTGTACCGACGAAATAGAACATTTCCGTCGGCAAAAGTATATATATACCGACGGAAATGTGTAATCCGTCGGTGTTATGAATACCTACTAACATATCATTGTCTTCCGCTAAATGCATATTTTCAAGAGTTCCCTTATCTGCGCATACTTACTTAAATTGTATATTTGTAGATATTTGTGTAATAAGAAAATTAGATGAGAAGTTCAAAGTTTGAAGAATGTCAATTGTTATAAAATTGGTAATAAACAAATCAACGTGTACATAAATTGTTATGTTTGTACTTTAAAATAAAGAGTTCGACTATCTAAGGTTCTGGTGATTGCGGGTGGTCCTCTGTAGAACTTCCCTTCGACTATTCCAATGGTGGTCTCAACTGAGCCATCTACATAATCTCTTCTCTCATCTTTTCCATCTGCTCTCCCATCCGTAGCTCCATCTGCTCCCTGATCCGTTGCTCCTGCTCCCTCATCCGTTGTTCCTCCCGCTCTGTCTGCCCCTCTTCCAAATGAGCTATCTTGTCCATTAATGTTTGTACTGTGGCCCGAAGCTCGATGACTTCATTGTTGTTCGATGGCCTAGTGGACGCTGCTGTACTGGACATGGAAGATTGGGAATAACATGTGTTCCCATACGAACCTAGACCAAATATCCTGCCACGACGATCCCTACCACCCACGGCCTCAAAATACGTCTGAGTCAAGCTCTTCAACATAGAATCAAAGCTATGTCTTTTTCCATTTTGTCAAGCTCTTCAACTTTAAGTGTCTTGCAACATAATTGCTTAAAAAACTTACCTAATTGACCCAAAGTTATGTATACATCCCTCAACAAACACCCATGTGTTCCAATGGGAAATAATCGTTGTAGAATTACATGACAATCGTGGTTTTTCAACCCTTCCCTCTTTAACATTCACACAATGACCTATATTAGATGTATACCTATTAAGAAACTTGACTGATTTAAGAAATTGACAAAATGATTGATTATCCCTTTTTCACATGTTGTAATGAGCAGGGAGAATAATGTATGACCCATCATCTTTTCTTTTCAAATACAAGTCTTTTTTTATATTCATGTCTTCCAAGTCAAGTCTAGCCTTAACTGTGTCTTTCAATTTCCCATCAATTCCCATCACAATTCCCAAAATATTCTCACAAATATTTTTCTCAATATGGATCACATCAAGATAATGCCTCAATAGCAATTCCTTCCATTATGGCAAATTGAAAAATGTGTTTTTTTTTAAATTCCAATTGAGCTCAACAACTTTTCTATTTCGCTTTCTATTCTATGGGTGTTTGCTAGGTGCAATGTCACTCAAATGTGATAACTAGTAAATCATATCATCTAGATATGAATCCACGTTGGACTTGATACATACTAATGTGTGTGGACCCATAAATGTACAAGCTAAAGGAGGTTATGAAGATTTCATAACCTTTATAGATGATTACTCAAGCCATGGCTATTTGTATTTGATGAATAAAAAGAGTGAATCCTTTGAAAAGTTCAAAGAATTCAAAGCTGAAGCTGAGAAACAACTAGGCAAGCCATTAAAACAACTTCGATCGGATCGAGGTGGTGAGCACTTATCTGGAGAGTTCCAACAATATTTAATTGACAATGGAATTGTTTCCAATTTGTCAGCTTCTCGAACACCTCAACAGAATGGTGTAGCTGAGAGGAGAAATAGGACTCTGTTGGTAATGGTAAGATCAATGATGTCCTACGCTAATCTTCCAGAATCATTATGGGGATATGCTATACAAACGATAACATATCTTCTCAACTTTGCTCCATCCAAATCGGTGCCTAAAACACCTAGCCGAGTGCCTTCATTGAGGAACTTGAGGACTTTGGGCTGCCCAACCCATGTTCTAAAGCCTAAATCCACAAAGATGGAACCAAGGTCAGAAGTATGTTTGTTTGTAGGATATCCTACGGGAACCCGAGGGTACTATTCTTACAGTTCTCAAGATAGGAAGGTATTTGTGTCAACAAATGTGATTTTCTTAGAGGAAGAGTTTGTGAAAAATCACAAAGGAAGAAGTGAAGTAGTACTAAAGGAGTTAGTTATTTCATCCAAACCAAGAGTTGTTTTGGATGTGACAGAACAAGATGTCGAAATTGATTTAAGAGTTGAATCGGAAGTACAACCTGAACATCAAGTTGTGCCTAGACATAGTGGGAGGGTTGTGAGACAACCAGATAGGTATCTGGGTCTAGGGGACGGCTTAATTGCCATCTCAGACCAAGAAGAAACAAATCCCATTACGTATACACAGGCTATTAATGATGTTGATGCAGAAAATGGCTCAAGGCGATGGAATCGGAAATAGATTCCTTGTACAGTAATGAAGTCTGGGTCCTTATAGATCTACCACTAGGTATAAAAGCCATAGGGTATAAATGGATCTACAAAAGGAAAAGAGGATCGGATGGAAAATTAGAGACCTTTAAAGCTAGATTGGTAGGTAAAGGTTGTACTCAAAAAGAGGGTATAGACTATGAGGAGACTTTTTTTCTAGTTGCCATGCTTAAGTGCATCAGGATTCTTTTGGCCATAGCAGCTTATTTAGATTATGAAATATGGAAAATGGATGTCAAGACTGCATTTCTTAATGGGGACATTGAGGAGATCATTTATATGGCCCAACCAGAAGGTTTCATTAAGCCAGGAAGAGAGCATAAGGTTTGCAAGTTGCAAAGGTCCATTTATGGACTGAAGCAAGCATCTAGGTCTTGGAACATTAGGTTTGATAAGTCTATCAAAACCTATGGGTTCATACAAAACCTAGATGA
>JANZLH020000005.1:2593385-2607184 GCA_026770325.2 Erythroxylum fimbriatum | reverse complement strand
ATTACTATTTTTAATTAATGAATGAATCATATTTTAATTAATCCTATTATAATTAATTATAATGTAGTTAATTAATTATATTGTAATTAATTAATATTAAAAATATTTTTAAAAAATTAATCTCTACTAAGAAATGAGTTTCATTCCTCTACTAAATGAAGGGTATGGAGGATTCCCCAAAGTGGGATATCAAACCATTACCCCTATAATCATAATCAGCAACCAACCACTTATTTTCATTCAATACCTATTAACTTCTTCCCAAACTCATCAACCAAGCAACCCCTTAGTCATTAATTGCCTCCCCCTTATTTTGATAATATAGAACAAGTCACAAAAAAAGCACAAATAGTTATATAATTAAATAAATATTTTGTCCTAATTAATAATTTTAGATTTTAAAAATTACTTTTATTAAAATACAATCATTAATTAAAAATATTATTATTATCCAATCTTAATCGAATTTGTGATTGAATGCACGGAGAGTTGTCATAAATTTAATATACAAATTTTGCGTCAAAGATATTTTCCTTTTTAAAAATTTTATTAATTAATTTTAATAGTTACATAAATCAAATCAAATCAAAAAATTATTTTTTATTAATGTAACGCATGTATAAATTATTATACCAAAGAACGAACGCGTCGAATATAGTCGTTTGACTTTAGAATACCGGCGTTTTATTTTCTGACAGTTGAATTCTTTCCGAAGTTTTGGATTTATTAATCATAAATAATGACAAAGTTTTGGATTTAATCATTACGATTTCTTGGAACCCAATCTCGTCCGAGCTCCACGTCGTCCACCTATCGTCTGCGGTGAGTCTCCCGCGACATCCAATTTCCTGCATTTTTAATAGTTAAGAAAACAAATAACGGGTCCTCAAACGATGCGATTGATTTGGTTTTGACTTTCACTACAAATTTTGATTGCGTTATGATCCTCTGATTGTTATGTTAAATCTCTTTTTTTCAACTTGAAATCGGATTTAGGATCACACAGCAGTTGAAGCTCATCTTCTTTTGTTTTCTTTCCAAGTAACGAATGTTTATTCCTGTCTTTTAACATATTGGATGGACACAGGCGATGCTACTCTTCTGCTAAAATATTAATCGCAATATGGGGCTAGTAAACATGGCCTCGGTCGGTTATCAAAGTGTTGGTGATGTATTGGGCGGTGGTGCTAATAAAAGATGTGAGAGCTATTTGGTTTTCCCTTTTGAAACTTCCCTTGGAGTTGGGACGCGGACATTCCTGTACGCTGTAGGTCTAGCTTACTGTTTCCTTGGTTTGTCTTCCATTACGGCTCGGTTTTTTCGGTCTATGGAGAATGTCGTGAAACATTCGCGAAGGGTCGTGGAGATAGATCCTGTAACCAATACTGAGGTTGTTAGGTATGAAAAGGTGTGGAATTATGCCATTGCAGACATTTCTTTGCTGGCATTTGGGACCAGCTTTCCTCAAATTTCGTTAGCTACTATTGATGCCATTCGCAACATTGGGGATCTGTATGCTGGAGGTTTGTAACTGGTGTTGTAAAACCTTATTCTTCTACCTTTCCCTTGTTTATTTGGTAATTAAATCCTGTTTTATTGTTCTTAATTTATTCAACCTTTTGAGGTGAGGTATACCTTTATACTTCAATGATATCTTGATAAGACTATAGTCAGGTATTCTCTTACTTGCATATTGAAGTACAAGATCTAAGGTTGAATTAATCTATAGGACTGGGTCCTGGAACGCTTGTTGGTTCTGCGGCATTCGACCTTTTCCCAATCCATGCCGTTTGCGTTGTTGTACCAAAAGCTGGAGAACTGAAAAAGATAGCTGATATAGGAGTTTGGCTGGTGGAGCTATTTTGGTCTTTCTGGGCTTATATTTGGCTCTACATAATTTTAGAGGTGAGTTATTAGATGTTTCACTGATGTTGGTGTTTCATAATTTATTATTGTTTCTTGTATGGTTGTTATTACTTAATCTACTGCATTCGTATACACTTCCTATGCCAAGCTCAATGATATCTGTGCTAGGATTGTCTTTCGAAATTATAACTCATAGTAGTTCAAATTAAAATGCCTGACCTCACCATCGCACTTACTCTTCTGTAACTGTCACTGTTTAGAGGATCTTTAATCTTGATTCTGATTAACGTAATTTGGGAAATTGCTTGGTAGTTCAACGTCTTATTTCTTCTGCAGGTATGGACTCCAAATGTTATCACGCTTTGGGAGGCCTTGTTGACGGTACTGCAGTACGGATTACTGCTTACACATGCTTATGCTCAAGACAAACGCTGGCCTTATCTGTCTCTTCCTATGTATGTTTTCCATTGCTTATTTTGTTCATCTACAGTAGTCATATATAAATGAATATTGATGCTCAACTCTTGTGCTACTTTTTGATATCCGAAGTCCAAGAACTGAAAGGCCAGAGGACTGGGTACCTGAAGAGACTAATTCAGATACACATGTGAACAATGTCTGTGATGAGTACTCTGAGATACATGATTGTGGCGAAGATGGAAGCAGGAATGTTGTTGACATATTCTCTATCCATTCAAACAATGAGACAGGTACTCATGTATTGCCAAATTACTCTATTCATGTTTTAGTAAATAGCAACTATAATGTTTCAACAACTTATCCACAGTCAGTTAGCATTTGTTCCATAGTAGTCAATGCTACTCGGCCATGAAAAACTAAATGAATTGGTTAGCCCAACTAATGCTTTTATCCGTCGTCTTTCAAGTAGTTGATACAGTCAATAGAACAACACTTTAGTGATGGAAATGTAGGATTTCGACACCTGAGAAATAAGAGATCAACTTATGTATGTACTTGTTAAGTGACAAGGATTTGGGTTGTGCAGATAATTGTTCATGTCAAGCCATGTGTTCTTAGTTGACCTTTAGCCGAGGAAAATTTTTTGTAGTGGTTCCACCAAATAATCCTTCTTCTACATTCATTCCCTATGCTACATTTGACATTTTATTTTCATATTTTCGATAGGTGAAAAGAAGCCTTCCTTACATGTTTCTTCCTTTGTGTGAAGAGGAATCATTATAGATCTTTCTTTGTTAGGGTGAAGAGAAATCCTTTACACAACTTCTTGTCACGGGTGAAGAAGAACCTTGACAATGCTATTGCTCTCTGAATTTATATCTCAATCACTTAGATAAAATTTAATTGCTCTCTGAATTCATATCTTAATCTCAATTCAGTTTCTCTCTCAATTGAACTATTAGGCACATTCTGCTAGCCAACCACATATATTTCATTAACATATATTTGACTAAGGGTTCGGTTAGTGTATTCCCTAGCCTAACAAACTACACTCGTTATTTATTTATTTATTTTTGTTCCTAGGTTATGCTAGCTAAACGAAACCCTTAGGCTGAATTATCTCTAAGCCTAACAGAAGACACCCATTACGTTCCTTTTTGTTTCTAGTTTAGGATAGTTAAACCCTTAGGCTAGCCAAACCCCTAGAAAAATCAACTTTCAAAAACACTTTAAATAACCAAATTTCAACACTTGGAAGTTTTTTCAAAAGAATCAAAGCAACCTATTTTGATGAAAACTTGATTCAGAATCATTTCAAAATTTCTCCAAAGTTTGTTTGAATATCAATATGTTCAAAAAACAAATTTCTTGATTATGGAAGGATTTATGCATTATGCCTTACATGTTAAATAATATGCAATGGTGGATCCTCTAAGCCATTGAAATGACCAAGATAAGGTTGTAAGAAAGATTACTATAGTTTTTTTATTATATATGTAATTACTTAATTTCATTTTTGTTCCTGGTCCACTTAAATTGAATTGCTGTGAAGTTCTCTTGAGTTGTATTTGGTGTTCCACTTTGCTTATTTTGATCCTTTGATCACTTTGCACTTCCATTGAATTAATCTTTGACCTTTTACTTGAATATTTATGAAATTAACTTGTTAATATCACTAAAGATAAAGACATTAACAATAACATGTTTTCTTATCATCAAAATCATGAGTTAGAACTTCACTTGGTCGAATAACTAATTTAATGCTATATTTGTAGTTTAAATGAAGAAAGGTAATGAGAATAAAGAGGTGCTCAAACCCATACTTATAGCAGATCTGCATGTGAAAAGTGATATGTTAATTAAGCTGTTGATCTATAATTTTCTCATTATAGTATATCAAGATTCATACGATCTGTTTTAGGAAGCATCAATTTGACCTAAATTGCTGACTGCAAGTTTATTTATTTATTTAATTTTCTAAGTGAGAAGATGATATGAATCTGAAAGTCAAAATTTATTTAATCTGAAAGCCCTAATTTGCAGGTCCTTTTTATCAAAAAGTGCCTCAGACAGATGATGCAGCAGAACTCTCCAGCGAAAACTTAAATAGGGAACACAATGTTAATGTTTTTTCTCTCTGGAAACAGCAGTTTGTGGATGCAATAATGGTACACTATTTTTAGCATATCTGGAAATTTAGAACTTCCTTAAATTGATAGTTAAAAGCTATTGTCATCTTGGTTCTGTTCCTACATGGAAAAACTTCATTCTCCTCTTTGTTGATTAATATATGGTTCCTGAAACAGTTGGAAAGTCCAGATTCAAGAAAATTAGGCAGCTCTCTCCTGCGGCTAGCAAGAGTCTCGTGGCAATTAGTAGTAGCACCTTGGAGGATTTTGTTTGCTTTTGTGCCACCCTATCATATTGCTCATGGATGGGTTGCCTTCATTTGCTCTCTTATCTTCATTAGTGGAATTGCTTATATTGTAACAAAGCTCACTGATATTATAAGCTGTGTCACAGGTTTTCTTCTTCTCTATAAATACAATTTACATTTACCTTTCCAAGCCTAGAAATAAGATACCCCGTGTCTTTAAGATTAACTCTCAAAAATGACCAATTTTCTGCAGGGATAAATGCTTACGTCATTGCATTTACGGCATTGGCCAGTGGGACATCATGGCCAGATTTAGTAGCAAGTAAGATAGCAGCTGAACGTCAAACAACAGCAGACTCTGCAATAGCAAACATTACTTGCAGGTTCGTTGTATGTAATTTATGGAAGTCTTTATGTCAAACTGGTGGGTAGTAGAGTTGGTATCTGTATCTATATATGCATCTGGAATTTTTGAGAAATTTTCAGGGAATCACATTGACTTGAATATCAAACATACTTCTATAGAATTTATAACTAGATTTTGAATTACTCTAGAACCAAACTTAAAATGGAATTTTAATCACTCAAAGTAATTTACTGTACTTTTTAATCTCCAATCATGATGTCACTTATCCCTGCGTTCCTTAAGAATTGAGGCAAAGGGACATAGCATACTTTGAAAGTTCTGTCTATTCTGAGACAGGAACATCGCTAAAAAGTTTATTTAAGCCAAACATATGCAATGTAGTCTATTTCATTTTTTCTTATTACTTTTCATCATTCTTACCTTTCATTTCTGACTCTCGGTATACTCCAATGTGGGAGCATATAGCTGACGAAGACACAAACTGATCCTTGTCTTACTTACACTTTGTAGCAATTCGGTGAATATATATGTGGGGATTGGCGTTCCATGGCTGATTGATACTGCGTACAACTTCTTCGCATATAGAGAAACGTTGCACATCAACAATGCTGCAGGACTCAGTTTTTCACTACTTGTCTTCTTTGCAACTTCTGTAGGATGTATCGCTGTTCTTGTTTTCCGGCGTTTAACATTGGGTGCAGAACTTGGAGGTCCTAGGATATGGGCCTGGGTAACATGTTTGTATCTCATGTTGCTCTGGGTTATTTTTGTGGTGCTATCATCTCTTAAAGTTTCTGGTATCATTTGATTGGTAGTTTTTACAGAGTATATCTATATTCTATCTTTTGTTGTGCTATATTCAGCTATTGCCTGATTAAAGACGTGGGTGTTGGAGATCGGCAGCTCCAAAACATGAATTAAATCTAGCAATGATTAGACAGAGGCTTTATTCACTGGAGTTAAAACAGAGATGGGAGAAGTCACAAGCCATGCCTCTAAGCAAGTCCAAGTTCAATATATACTTGACGAACCCAAGATAGAGAGCATTATTGAGTGCCCAAATCGTAAACTAGTAACCTTATAACATGCAGAGTAACACTTTTCCAAGGATACACGTTTTTTAAAAATAAAGTCAAGCTCAAAATCAATAAATTTTATTTGGCAGAAATAACTGAAGTTTGACAAGGAATAGCTCCATTCGAACAACCTACTCCGACATTCTAATGGCTTGCGTATATAGATTCTCACTGAAGAAAAACACCAGAACTCCCACCAACTTCATTTTGCAGTTCTTAAATAAATTCTAGCCTAAGCCCGGGCGCCCGTACAAGCTGTGGCCGGAGTTGCTTCGAGCTGTTTCTTTGGACAACTGTATTTCTTGGTAATGAATCTGAAGAAGACGGATAACATGACATATCAACATAAATATTTGATGCTACTTTAGCTTGATAACTTGGGAAGGAAACCCTTTCTCTCATTCTCTAATAAAAACGGTGGAATCCAATAACAAGTAAATTCTTCACACACAAGGAAATGAACCGACTTTTCTGTTATTTCTATTCTTATTCTCAAGCTAATTACAGCACAAGAGTCGAAATATGAGAAGGGAATGCTACTATAATAAATAAGTTGCAAGGTTTACACAAATTACCTGAAGAAATCTCTCCACAGCAACTCAAACATCAACCAGTTCATTCCAGTGTCTGGTGAGTGGCTACCACCACCATTGAGCTTTGATGCAGCAGAAATAGTTCTATAAATCGAGTCATTTCAATGGGTGAGGGCATAACTTATGAAATTATATAATGGTATAATCGAAGAGGAAAAAAAAAAGAAAAAGGAGAAGAATTTGAAGCACACCTGGTCGCAGTTTTCTTTAGCTCATCAAACATCGAACGAGGGGAGATGCATCCCATGGTTAGCCATGGAGAAATTTTGCAGGAAAAGTTTGCACCATAGATGCTATCATTGGCTCCATTGATTCCCTTAGGAGGTTGCGCTTGGCACTCAGCTGCAAACTTGTTAAGCCTCTGCAATGCTTCAGTTTCTCCACCCACCATTGAAGCATTAGCAGCTGGCTTTCCACCCTGCATTATGCACGCCGTATTTACAGTTGTATTGAGAATAATGAAAAGGAAAAAATTGTCCATGGTTCAGACAGATCAATTTTCCAGTTTACGTCTGAAACACAGCTTAGAAGCTGCAGCAACCCTTGCAGTTAACAACTGAGAAACACTAAGCAAAATACTCTAGCTGCACTTTGTATAAGCAACTTTTGACAAGAAGTACATTTTCAAAATCATATGTTATCTATTAAAGATCTTTTCGGTAGCAATTAATTTACACTAGAAATCCAGAAAATCACAAAGTTAGCAACTTTATTCATACATTCTCATTGCATCTTGTGGCTTTTCTATATCACTACCAAACCTGAGTTAAGAACATACCAGAAACCAATAACTCGGAAGAGAAACCATACCTGAGTAGGATTGAGACCCAAATCCAACAAAGAAGGAATCTCGCCAACTTCTACGTCACCTCTCGAAGGCAACCCCTTCAATTGGTCCAATGCTTCAATTGTCTTCCTAATCTCAAGACCCTGCACTTTTTCTCTAAAACCTCCATAATTCGAGGGCATATCTTCCAACTTAAAAGGCAAATCATCCAAATGATACAAAGTACTTCCCCAAAAGTACTTAACCTCAATTCCTTCATCTTTCATAACAGCCTCAATCTTCTCCTCTGCCTTAACTTCATCATAAGACACCTCTCTATGTGCATACACAGCATCAGCACCGATAGCCTGTGCCAATTCAACAAGAACGGTCTCAGGTTTCCCAACTCTCACAACAAGATCAGACCCTCTTGCCTGAAGACTCTTGCGAAGGTCAGCGACCGATTCAATCAAAAAGGTGGCACGATAAGGCCCCGTCTTATCAAACCCAGATGAGGATTTCCCGTACTCTCTCGGGTCAAAGCAGTAAACGGGCAAAACAGACACGGACTCATTGTTAGCAGTGTTGAGACATTCATTGTCGTTAGCGCGAAGGTCGTTGCGAAACCAAACGATGGAAGCTCGGCGAATACCGGCGGCGTTAGATGGTTCTGATGGGCGGCGAGGGTTGAGAGAGAGAGGGTTGTAGAGAGGATTCGCGGAGATTGTGGACTTGAATGACAAATTGGGAGGAGAGGGAGAGGAGGTTGTAGAAAGAGAAAGGTGAGTGAGAGAAGCAGCTTGTGTTGGGACTTTAACCTTGTTTGGAGCAGAGGAAAACAAGACAGAGATTTTAGGTTGTGTGAAGAAGTTGTTGGAGAGGATTGTAGAGAGAGAAAGAGACAGAGAGGCATAAGGTACAATTGCAAGTTGTTGTTGTTGTTGGGTGTGTTCTTCAGTGGATAGGGAAGAGGGCGATTCAGAGGATTCTTGGATATGGAGATTAGGATCCATTTTGCAGGAGATTGGGGAGTTTGAGATAAGTTGGTGGGTGTAGGTGTGTTTGTGTTTTAAGCTTCGGTTCTGCGTTTGTCTTCTCCTTTTGCTGTGTTGTATTGAGTTGAGCGAGTCCGGTTTTATGGCTTGAGTAGGTTGGGGGCCCAAAGGCTTGAAGATGGGAAGGAGTCGTGAGTCGAGTGTTTCGATCAACCATTCGACCGTGCCAATGCCAACAACCTCACCTAACACCCATCACCGATGCCGCTCGTTAAGTGCATTCCTTGTTGTGGGTTTGGAGGGGTATTTTGGAGAATATGCATGTGGGTTGGTGGGAGCAGCAAATAAATTGTAAAGGCAAATTAGACCCTGGCCAATCAGCTTTTGTGGGGTGATGGCAATCTCTCTTCCCCATCCATGTACAATGCCTCCATTTCTAGTCCCAACACGGATTTGAGAATGGCCCACTATTTTAATCTGCCATTGATGAAGCTTCACTGGTTTTCATGAGATCCATTGACCAGCTGAAAATCGTGTCTTTGTTCTCTGCTTGTGTTGTATTCTTTTATTTTTTGTTTATCATTTCGTTCAAGCTTTCTGTCGAACTGTTCACTTGGAATAACATTTGTGGTCATTTAGGTCCTAATTTGTGAGTGCAAGAGGGGATGATTATGTCTTTAGGACAATCCTCAAGACTTAATTGAGCTTTTAAGCTAATGGCTTAACGTTCGAGTCTTTGTCTATTTCGAGTAATCTTATATTAAGTCTAGCTGCATACTAGCTTAAATTTGCACTGATGCTTGCATATGCAGGGCCTCCTTTTGTCAATTATATGCTGGTTGCTTTACTCATCCTAACGTACAGATGAATTTGAAGAAGTACTAGTGCTATTTTGTTGGCTAGGAATAAATGTAACGTAACTTACAGAAACAGAGAAGAGAAATACAAACAAATAACCAGCAGCGAACGATTCCTCTGTTTTCTATTCAACCCAACAGTGAAATACAAGGTTCTTAGGGAAAATAACAAGATGAAGAGCGATGAAAATAACAGAGAGAATATCAGAGAAGGAGATGAGAAACAAGGAGAATTGGGTGAGAGAAAGAACTACAATCTGCATAACCATTTTCATGATCTATTCTAGTGCCTAGCTCCCGTTTTATACTCCAATTGTGTCTGCTTCCTTCATTGCAACGTGGCACCCTCCTTGGGCGGACTACATTGATGGGCTCAAACATGTTCATAACAACTTCTTTGGTCTCTCTCTCACTTTGACTCTCTCTCTCTCTCTCTCTCTCTCTGTTGTTCTCTTTATAGTGCCTCTGGCGTTTGCTTTTAACTTCCATTAGGTCCCGAAATTTTTCATGAAGAGTGTTAAAGATTTTTAGGACATTCTTTACTTCAAATTCATATCTCCATTTCTTTAGGGTTCTGGTGTTTGATATGTTTGATTGTTTGAGGTTTATTTTCTTTATTTTGAAAGAGAAAAAGAGCTCCAAAAGTGGTCTCTCTCTCTCTTTAAAACCTATTTCTTAGTAACAATCCTCCATTTCACTGGTTTAATTATCGATTTGTTAAGGAATCATATGCAGAACATCTCATTTGTCATCCTATTTTATATTATCTACTTTGTTTTGGATAGAGAGATTGGTATTTTCAAAGATTCTAACAAGGTAAGCCTAGGTAACTTCTTGAAGAGCCACGATAGTGATGCTCTAGAACCTCAGATCCATCTTGAAGTCCTATTCCAAGGTTATGATATTTTCTCTTCTTCTATTACAGGTTTGTCATTGTCTGTCAACCAATTGCATTCTTTGGTAGAATATAAATTTGGTATGTTAATTTTGATTACCATTATGTTATTTACAACTTAAATTGCATCCATTAAGTTAGTAAATGACTTATAATTGTATAGCTACATGGACAAAAATTAGATGACTTATTAGAAATGGTATAGTTAATACTTAGAAGGAGTGACGACTTTTATGAAATTTGTAAATGATCAAATGGGTTTCTAATGTATTAATTCTATATCCTAGCCTTATTCTATCACCTCCTATATATACTATAATTTAATTTTAATACTTTTTTCTTTGATTATAGAATGAATGAAGACGCAACTGTTGAGTAATCATGTTGTGAACGGTAAAGTCATGGAGTGTTTGCTTTAATTAGAACCATATAATTAGTGTATCAATTGTCTCAAAGTAATTTTAGATGATTTTAACAGACCTTGTTACTTGTTATAGGTTTATGAACTTGGGCAACACTTAGTAGTCATTCGGGTTATATTCTAATGTTTTTGTAATCTAAGCATCTTCATCTGTATATCCAAACATATTCTAAATTGTGAAGTTCTCTTTGTATTGTTTTGTTTATAAAGATTGCTCAAACTATTATTAATATCTTGTATAGGAACAAAGGATTATCTTTTAATATTATATTACTTTTATTGGTAGAATTTGATGATATTTACATAATTTTACTTTATATGTGGAATAGTTGACATTTTGAATTAATAAAATTTCCGTACAATTTAATTTTATAATAATAATAATAAAATAATTCACAATAAAGAACATGTTGATACATTGGTACAAAATATTGCAAATTGCTCAATATAATGGATTATGAAAAATAGTTGCAAATAAAGTTTAGGAACATTTTTACAATTAAAGTCTTTACTTATGAAACTAAAAAACATAGTTAAAAAATTTTACTTGCAAAATATAAAAACGTAGCAAATAAAATACTGCTATAAAAATAAAAAATGTAGCAAAAATTATATAGTTATAAAAGCGTAAAATGTAGCCAAAAATTATTAGTTACGTTTTTATTTTTTTGTCAATCATTTGACACCAAATTTTTTTCTAGTAACATTTAATCTCAATATTTAGCTATGTATTGTAGTGCTTTAGCTATGAAAGTATTTCATAGCTAATACTTTTTGTCTATGATTTTTAAAAACATTGCTTATAATTTTTAGTTATTGGAAATTGGTGACCCTTTATGCGACGAAATGAAAGCATCACAAATAAATATAGGCGACATCGTTAGACCAATTGGCTATGTTTTAGTTCATAGTCTATTGTCTACTTTGTTTTGGTGAGATGATTATACAAAAATATAACTAGTGTATAATTTACCTTCTTTCTTTTTATATTTGAAATCAAATGTGAATTCATCAATAATAAGCAATCTTGATACCTCAATCAAACTAGCCTTAATCATCTCAACTACTCCAAACTGCAACAATTGAAGCTAGTGGTGCAGAGAATATGCTCCCTTGATTTGGCTAATTCTCAAGTTCCTAACGCAATTGAGGAACTACCTAGGAAGCCGAGTGATACACCACTTGGGGTTGAACCTATGGAAATGGAAGAAACACACACTTCTGCACACTTGACATCTCCTAGCAAACATTCTGATCTAGTTAAGTCTCCACTTCCACAGACAATTAAGTAATTACCTCAGCTATATGCAACTGAAGGGGTCGAGCATCTGGGAATGTTAGCTATACACACATCAACTTCTTTGAATTCTCCTACTCATAATTCAGAAGCTAGGCCTGAAATTCAACAAAATACTTTGAAGCAAAAGAATGTTGTAAAGATTGATATGTCGGAATGCGTAAAGAAAACTAGATTGTACAATGAATAATGATAGGCTCACAGATAAAACTTACCTTGATTCAACTAGTAGTGGGTCAGTAGTTGAAGCTTCAAAATAAGAAGAATCTGGTGCACTTAAAGTGATTAACAACCGTTCCAAAAGGCGGTCAAATAAGAGGAAGGGGAAACAGAATAGCAAAAATAAAGGGTTTACCCTTACCAATATCAATTCTAGCTTAGAATACTAGAGGGCCTCTAAAAAAATCCTTAGTTAAGGAATTACTTAAAGATAAGCAGCATTATTTGGTGGGACTTTTGGAAACTAGAATAAAAGAGCGCCAGACTATGCTTAGTGCCAAGTTTTTGGGCGCTAATTGGGAGACCTCCAATCATCAACCACAGTACGATGGTCGGATCTTTTGTTTCTACAATTGTGATGCAATCCGTGTTTAAGTTCTGGAAGAATTGTATCGATTCTTCCATTTAACATGCCAGATGATAGGTATGTCCTTGATTTTTTTTTGTTACACTCAAATATGCTTAAAACTTTGGTTTCCAACGTAACAAGCTATGGTTAGATATACAAAGACTGTAACTGGGAATTACACACCTGTGGCTTACAGTGGGTGATTTTAACCACTCTTCGAGATTGAATGAAGTTTAGAGTAACATGAATTTCAATCTTAGTTGCATAAAAGAACTGTCAAACTTCCTAATCAAGATGGACTTGGTGGACTTACACTCAAACTGTGAAATTGCTCACATAAAGTAACAATCAACAGGGCAACTGGCTTATTCGGAAAAAACTGGACATATCATTAGTTAATTCCATTTGGTTCAACTAATTTCTAAACTCATTTGTCCATTTTTGTGAGGATCTGATGTCTAGCCATTATTATATGCTTCTCCAAAAGATGGTTTAGAGAAGAGATGGAGACATTCCTTAAAATGTTTCAATGGTATCACTTAGCTTAAGGGGTTCCCGGATACTGTTAATCAATGATGGAATGAGGTTGCGAGTTATAAATCCTAACAGCTTATGACAAAATTGAAGATGGTGAAGAGAGCTCTCGAGAGTTTCATGTTTGACAAAAATTAGCATATAAATACTATTAAATAGAAGCTAGCTCAAGCTCAAAAAGCCTATTATGACTCTCCATATAATGCAGACTTGAGATTGGCATAGATTAAGAGATTACAAGAATATCAAGAAGCCCTTGAGCTTCACAACTCCATCCTTAAACAAAAAGCTAGAATGAAGTAGATGAAAGATGGGGACTCTAACAATAGATTCTTCCACTTTACATTACTCGCTAGAAGAAATGTTACAAAATTTCATCTTTGCAAGACTCTACTGGCCTAAAGCATACGGAACAGGCTGAATTGCAAGAGATAGCTACAGGTTACTACTTGAACTTGATTGGCTATGACTATGCTGCTACTCCTAGCTACAGTGTGCAATAGTTATTCAATTGCTCAAGATATCAGAGATCTTTTGGTTTCCTTGATTATAAAGATTGATGTCAAAAGGGTTCTCTTTAGCTTACAGCCTTCAAATTTGTAACATCCCACTCCCGATGGGAAGGGTAGAATAGTAATTTGGAAATGGGTGAGAGTGATTATGATTGATTGAACATTTTCATGCATATTATTAATTGTGAACAGTTGAATTTTGTACATGAAAAATAACTGTACATGCATTCATGACATTTCCCGGTATTTAGGCCT
>JANZLH020000005.1:2370084-2382906 GCA_026770325.2 Erythroxylum fimbriatum | reverse complement strand
TAATCAATTGATCGGGCCTAGCACGAGCTACCTACGAAGCACGCCGCTTCATACTTAGATACTCCTTCGACCCTTCCGTAGGCTCAGACTCGAGGAGTAGGGGGGCTTATGATTAGGTCGGCTGTGCTAGGCCCAGGCCCATCTTCATACGCCCACGTCCCGTTCGGCCCACCAGGAGTTAGACTCCCATGCAAACATAAAGATCTACGTAAACCTAGCACCCACGACATATATAAGATACTATTCTTCCATTATTCAGGTATGAGATTACAACCCTACTTTTTTTATACTTTCATCAACCAAAACCTACACCAAAAAGACTGACTTGAGCGTCGGAGGGGCCTCCCGGGATTCAACTCCCGGCCCGCCTTTATTGTTTTGCAAGTATTCCATAGCCAGAGTCGCATAGATCATGGATCCAAACAACGATGTTCAACCTCAACAGAATCCGACTGAACCACGTATTAACAATAATTGAAGCAACCGACCATCAACCTTTTTTATACACCGCCAAAATTAGACTGTAAGAAGTCTTTGATTCGTATTAAATTCAACAGTCCCAGCTGCGGGCTTTCTGATTTGCAGTTCAGAAAAAGGAGTACACAAGCCAGTAAGACAGGAGAGTAATATAATCAGGTATTGGAATAGCAATTAATCCTAGAAAACCAACTCCCACACCCAAGTCATGACATGGTTTCTTGTCATGTTAACCAAAAGTAAAGGAAACCAGACTAGTATATATAAATTATAGAGTAGAAGGAGTCATCTGTAGCCTTCCGATAGTAACTTGTTAGACCAAGTACATGCACCCATGTACATGGGAGAAACCGTTCAAGGTCTTTAGCGAGACAAACACTTTAGCTTTCGTGGGTGGTGGGGCCGTTGAATGTTGAAAGCCTTCCTTAAAGAAGTGACGCTCCGGCCCGGTTTGATGGAGACAAGTACTTGTATTTCATTTTTCAGGTATCTGCTAGATGGGAGTATTTCTAGACCACCTTTCATTGGTGCTCTTCTCCGTTTATGTACCAGAGCCTTAATTAATTCAAGCCGCAACAAAACTGAAGGATTCTTTAATATTCAAAAGAATTGGTGCAAGGTCAACCAAATTTATCAAGAACGTAAATTGTTTAAAACTTAACATTTTTTAGTACATAAATTCTAAAGTCTAATTATTACAAATTTTGATTGCCCATATTTGATTAAAACTAAGTACGTCTTAAGATGTATAAAAAGTTAAAACATTTTAAATAAATCCAAAAAATTAATCTTAATCTTTTGGATTTTTTTACGTCTTAAGATGTATAAAAAGTTAAAACATTTTAAATAAAGAAAATTAATCTTAATCTTTTGGATTTTTTTAATTTAGTATCCAATTTTTTAAAATTTTCAATTAATTAATCAACATTTTAAAACTTTAATATTTTAGTTAAAAAATATTATTTCCATTACTAATTTGTAGATTGACGTAAAAAAAAATTTCCGACGTCATGAGCAACAAAGATTTCGTTAGTCAAATCAACAAATTATTAATACAATTAACGTTTTAAATTGAAATGTTAAGGTTTTAAAAGTTAGATCACTCAATCTCAATTAAAAATTTTAAACACTTGGTTAAAAAAATCTTAAATGATTTAGTACTTTAAGATTAATTATTCTTTTTAAATGACTTAATACTATTTTTGATAAATATGAAGTAATTAAACCCCAGTCATGTGGTCAACAAATTTATATTGTTTTAGCATGTATGAAGTTAGAGCGATGATAAAAAATATTTGAAGAAGTAATTCTCTTCAAATTCAAATATATGAAATTATCCTTCACTGCTCACTAGTTTTTTCATTAAGCTTATAACATTATGAATCTATAAAATTGATAGTTTCAAAATATAATGTAAACTATTTGAAAATAAAAAATAACAACATTAGGTACAATCTTATTGAACTATATTTTTTAAATAATTGAGCATTTAAGGCTCCTAAAGGAATTTTTGACAAATATTATGTTTTCGTTAAGCTAGTGAAATCTAGTTTTGTCAATGTTTGTAAAACCTATAATCTATATTAATACGTGTCTTTTTTTTTTTTTTGGTTAAACCACCAGGTATCCAGCATCACATAGGCAACCGACTAGTCTGAATTCGAGTCAGAAAGGACCCTTACGGGCGGCAAAGCTCTCTCTCATAAGTGTTTAAGGCGACTCCATTCCCAAGACTCGAACTCGAGACCTTGGTTAAGGATGGAGGAGCCCCTGCCGCTCCACCGCAGCCCTCGTTGAAGATACAATATGGCATCCCATTGTTTACAATAATAGGTAGACACATGAATCAACTTTTTAATTTCTGCCTTGGTTCGGTTTTATATAAAAAATTGAAAACATATACAAACTCTTAGGATGCGTTTACTTTTTGAAAATTCTCTAGTTTTTTAGAATTTTTTTCCATAAAATAGAAAATAATTAGAAAATATGTTTATTAATAAAAAAATAGATCAATTTGTCAAGAAAAGCGTGTTTTCTATTTTTCTAATTTTCTAGGAAACTAGAAAACTACTTTTAATAGGTTTCTAAATTTTCATCTCTAATTTTTAGGAATCTTTTGACCAGGTTTTAGTCTCTACAGCCAGTGTTTTGAAACCCGGACCGGTCATCGAATCGGTGGCCTTACTGGTTACCGGTTTGACCGGTTCAACCACCGGTCGAACTGGTGTGACGTAATAATTATGCAATAATTATATTTAATTATATATAATATTAAAAATATTTTAAAAAATACAAAAATAAAAAAATTGTCGGACCGGTCGGATCGGACAGGTTCGACCGGTCAAATTGACCGGTTTTAACTGGTTTAAACTGAGACAATTGACAACCGGTTTTGAAGTATAACCCGAACCGGACCACCAACCGGTCACCGGTCGGACCGGCCGGTCCGGTCCGAGTTTAAAAACACTGCTTTTTAGTCGATTTTAGCCTATCCACAGGGTGCTTCAAGCCCTTTTTACCATTTCTTTTGTAACCTATCTTAACGGGGAGTTTAACGCTTTGGTCCTCAACGATTACAGAATGTGGTGCGACTGCGATTGAGATGTTTGTAAATTCCCAAATGACCTGGGATAAGTAGGCATATATGTTGACTTTTTTTATTTGCGTAAGCTCCTGTTAGACAGTCTTGCCAATGGAACATTACAAGGCATCTCCAACAATCAACTTCTATTGATGAGTTGGATCTTGACATTCACCAGAGACTTCCCAATTCACCAGTACAACGCTTTCATAGTTTTGGTAGGAGCATAACATTTTCCATTTCTATGGGAGGCTGAAGTTACGTGATGTGGGCACAGAGAAATGTGTTTATAAAGACACAATCAATTAAAGAAACATATTCCCAAAGTTTCCCAGTCGGATCAATATGTGCCTAGTACTCAAATTAAAAACATACAAAAAGCGGAATGTGATGGCAGAAAATGATAAACTATACATATCCATGCCTTAAAAATTTCCATAGCAAGCGATGTCCCAAAAAGAAAAAGAACTTGAAAATGGAGGGACATTAGCAAGACTAAGTGTAATCGAACATTGTCTAAACTGCAAAAAACAAGACCATCAAGCTCCCAGAGGAAATGCCAAACAAAAATGTTAACTACATAGAAGTCGTAAATAGAATGATTCATCCTATTAAAATGCAACCATTTTGGAAAAACTAAAGACTAAACTAACAGCCTTCATTTTTCACGTTTTAAGCCGTCGCCAGAATATTTTTTGACCACGCTCAATGAGCAATGTCATCTTCCACTGGTGCAGGTCCTCCTTCACATCTAACTCATAAATAGCAATGAACTTATCTGGTCAATTTCATGTTCACTAGGATGTGCATAGTTTAAGCAATCCTGATAATGATAAGGGCAAGACTTATTCAAGGGTCAGCGGCAATTGCTCAACTATAGATATTGGAATTCCTTCTTAGGCAATTATGTGAATATGTGCAAAGAAGAATCACAATGGTGCAGCTAGTTCAACTGATTGGAATAGAAGTCGCACTCATACGGATTTTTCACTGGCTGGAATTCTTGGAAGTAAATGCGGGCATCATTGTGCACAGTTGAGGCATGCATATGCATGTCATTTGACTGATGTTCAGTCGTCCAGTACTCAGGCAGGCCTTGAGGACTAACATGCGGCAAGGACTCCGGTATGACAGCATGACATGTAGGCACAGGCTGCTCAAATGAAATAGATTTTGGCTCCCAAGAAGCCCATGACTTAGTTGACAGAAGAGAGAGAGCACGATGAAGATCCTGTGTTGCATCCACGTTAAGAGAGAGAAGAGATTCCTGTGAACCTGGGACATTCAAATACATCAAATGAGTGCATGCATTAATTTGAAAGTGCAGAATCATTTTCATAAGAACAAGATGTCCTTGCACATATGTATTTTATAAACCAACAGAGAATTTCAGTTTAAACAACCAATAGAAAATTTTGTGGCATGTTTCTCTCTTTTAGGGACCCTAAGGCTAACCCTTCCATCAGACTACTAAAATTCCAGGGAAGGTCCATTATGTTGCGTGTGTTTTTCTGGAGTCAAAAGGAGGTATACTATCATGGATCTTTGGATCATAATGGAAATTTTTTCCAGTCACAAGGAATTTTAAATCAACAGAGGAAGGGCTTGATTAAAATGCCAGAACAAAAAGACCTTGGTTGAGAATCTCAGCCACTGTTCCCTTGACCTTGTTTGGCAATGAGCAATTTAAATCACGACAAGGCACAGGAATGGAATTGGTCAGGTCATGGTCAAGCAAGCGTGACTGTCCAGTTATATCTTCTGCCTTTTCAGACTTCAACATATATTCTTTCACTATGGTAAACTTGGAGCTGGATGTGCCTTCTGATGTCAAAATTCCGTTGGGGGTATGAAAAAGTGGTTCTCTGCTCCAGTCAAGCGTTACCTGTTGCCTTCTATCTGCAGAATGTAACAATGCTTCATATCAACTTGCCATGTTCAGAATGATGTGCTACCTTTCCAACTTGTATGAATAGATAATCTTGCTGACTAGTTTGTAGAAACAAATAAATGTGAAATCCACATCTATACACTTCCCTCATCTTCCACAAAGTAGGTTAGCTGAAAATGATAATAAGATCTACTGAAAACAACCAATTCATCTCTTAAAGGTCTTTATAAAGAATAAAGCAGTATGACGAAATTCCTGCAAAGAAGTATTTCAAGTTTTCATTTAGGGGTGGAAGGGTAACTCATATAGAGTTAGGGGATAGAATAATGTAAAAACAACAGAAAATGGGGAAACCAGTCAAAATGGAGACCAATGCCATCAACATGTTATATGACTTAGCTGAAAAACATTTGAAGTCATGAGTTCAATTCAGTACCATATAACAATGTAGATAGCCTGGCAGAATTAAATTGGACAGATTCTGGTTGTGGCTTGCGACGCCTTGCATTGTGATCAGAAAGACGCCTGCGACAACTTCTCTTCTTTTCATCAAACTCTGAGAGACCATGGAACCTTTGAAATAAACAAAAAGTAGCTTATCAGATAAGTACAAACACATGGGCAAGGACCAAGTGGCAAAAATCCCTACTCCCCATACAACATAGGCAAGGTCTAACAAAATAACAAGCAGTAGAAGTAAATAATTCTAAACAAGTTCCATTATTCGTTTCAACAGAATCATTACCTGCTACACTGCTGGCAAAACCGGCGTTCTATACCAGCTACAATGACCTTTGGACACTTTGAATGACTTTCACAAACCCTATGTTTCCTATGGTAATCTTTAGCTGATGAGAGATCAATCTTGCAGCCTTCTACTTGACAGTGTGAGGCAGCTGTACTGTGAGAGCTGGATTTGGATCTCTTTACAGGAGTAATAGAAGAAACAGGAATCGTAGAAAGTGATGAAATCTTAGTGTTACCCTCAGCCAAATTATCTTTAAAGTACGCCCTTTTACCAAGCTTCAGACTTAGCAATGGCTCACTTGTGCCCACTTTGGGTTCAAGTGTAGAGGAATTAGCACTTGCCCTCACCTTCAGAACTTCTTTATTCTCATTGAGGACACCTGGAACAGGCTCAGACACACCCGAAGTGAAGATGAAAGTTTTCACCTCCCCAGTTGATGAAGAACTAATGGAAGCTGATTTTGAGCTCTTCGATAGTGAAGCAAGTCCAAAATCAGAGCCACAACCACCATTAGCGCTACCGGTGCCACTCACAGATGAATATAAAGACCCAGAACCAACTCCTCCATCTCCATCAATTCCCCAATCTGTTTTGGGTAACTTCTTTGGATTTTCATTCGTTGTTGCATTGAACATTATAAGGCTCTCCAAGTCCCACCTTACTTGGGGCTTTGCATTCCACTCCATCGGTGAGAGAGAGCTCATAGAATTACCTTATGAACTGTGCTTCTTCATATAGTGTAAGAGTAGGAGGGTGTTAGATCCTGAAAAATATCAAATCAAGTTTGATGAGAACTATTGAAGAAGGCCTCTAAAGTCAGAAAACTAAATTTAGCAAATAATTGATAGAGATCATAGATCATATCAACACAATGTACTGCTAAAACTTGACAAACTAAGAACAGAGCCCTCATCTCACTGAATTTAAGACTAGGACATCTGTATCATCTAAATTAGTAGAGCCACACTTTTCTTCGTTGCCCCTTCCACCACATACACTCTCTCAAGACAGTTACAAATCTGTTTGACAACTTATATTTTCCCAGATATTTTCACTCGATACTGTTACCACAACCCAAAGAACGCAAAAAGGGAAGCAGACAGCTGTAACTGAGTAAAAGTAGCAAACATTGAACAAAAAGTTGGTAATCAATTACCCCATAAAGTCTCTTACAAGAATGAACGTCCACCATTGAAAATTAGCTGCGAGTTTCCTAATAAAAAAAATATGTTAATATAAAGAAGTGTCATCCTTCACAAATGGCTGAAACAAAGAATCTAACCTTAAATATAAAGAAACACTAGTATTCGCACATAAAATATCCTTGTCACAACTTTTGAGTACGCTACCTAACAAGCTCTATGGTCTCTACCATTCACGGGAATAAAAACAAGGCTTACGCCCAGTATTCCCCAATTCCCTGCAACATTTGAGGTCAAATTCACACATTTATTCAACAACGCTTGTCTATTATAGATTTGGCCTTATGGTGGGAAGTAAGTACTCATCTAGCCTAATAGGTGAATAGGCTGAGTCCCATGTAGCAAAGAGAACTCTTTCTCTCCACCCAATAACATCTACTACTAATTACCTGCTATGAGTGAAAGTATTTCTACATTCACCAAGGGGGGATGAGGACTGTTATGAAACCATCCATCCCCAATAATTCACATTTAATCTGTTGGGGCTAACAAGAGAAGTAGGGTCATCAATAGGACCAGTAGCTACTGATCCAAAACCCTAAATAGATCAATTATTAAACACTTTCCCCAACAAACCCCCACAAGCCTGATGGCCACTTATAATGACTCCAACAACCTACCCAAAACAACCCAATGAATTCGAAAGTAAAATGAAACGAAAGACAAGCAATTTGCAAACTCCGAGATCACCTATCCAGTGACAAGGAGTGATGGATACTCAGCTCTTATTCCTATACTTTTCATAGTAAAAGCAATTTCTTAGAAAAAGAGAGAGAGAGCCATCAACCAAAACAAATAAGATTGTCGCTTGTTGAAGGGGAAAGTCCCCGTTAACTGGTCCCCGCTACCTCCCTTCCGGGTATAGAAGGAAAATGTCAGACAAGCAAAGACATCGTTTTCTATCACCACTTTCCCGAGAAAATATTGAAAAGAAAGAAAAAAGAGACGGACATAGAGACAAGCAAAGACATCGTTTTTTATCACCACTTTCCCGAGAAAATATTGAAAAGAAAGAAAAAAGAGACGGGCATAGATAGAGAGAAGAACCACGAAGAAACGTAATATATTTAGCTTTCAATAAAGTCCCACCTCCACGTACCAATGATGGAAGTATAGAGCAACTGATGTTTCAATCTAAGCCGCAAAAACTACAGCCGCTTCTCCAAATTTAGCAAAAAAATGAAAAGGTGAAGAAAGCATGGACAAACAAAATTACCCACTTCCCCATATGTATAATTACTATACGTATGTAGGTTACAGAAGTTCAGAAAGGAAATTCACGTATGGAACGATAAAGAAAGAGCTTTTGCTTACCAATCAAAGAGACTGAATCAGGGAAAAAGAAATCTGGCAAAAAGCTGAGAAGGAGAGAGAGAGAGAGAGAAAGAAGCTTTCTTTTTCAGTAAGTAAATAAATGCAAGTCACTAGCTTGTTGGCTTCAAATGAGCATTTCGAGTTTTTTTTTTTTTTTTCCCAACGTTTTAAGTTTGGTTTCAGGAATTATTAAGCATGTGATATGGCTATGGGATTGTGGACCGCGATGACAACTTGTGCCTTAGCACAGTGACAGTGCCACTGCCACCCACAACTCTCTCTCTCTTTTAATCACGGCTTTGCTGTATTTTTCACTGGACTGTTGTGCAAGGTTGTCTTGTCAGGGAACGCCGTGAATTGGGTTTGTTATAGTTTACCGACGGAGCGAGTTGGATGGAGGGGGCTCCATCTGCACGTCAACGCCAGGAAATGAGGAAAACTATATTCACGTTTTCCAAACAGAAATATTAAGCAAAAGAAATGATTAAGAAGAGCGAAACCAAATTCCAATTGGTACAAGCGTAGCAAGTCGAATCAAATATTGGTTTTTACTACCACTCTAAAGAATTTGTCTTCTATTTATATTCGACTTTGTTTTGTCTTTATTTAATTTCTTTGCTCACATTATTACACAATACAGAGATATAAATTATATATATATATATATGGTCAACTAAAAGATTTAAAATAAGTTAAATAATTATAAGATCTTAAGCTCATATTTAATTCAGGGGTCCACGTGAGTATATTTTTTTAGCAGACGCAGCAATTCGAAGGTGTAAGGGCTAATGGAGCATGTTCTTATTATTGGATATGCTTAAATAACACTTTTAAGTAGCCTTTGAGACCCAAATGAAAGAAAACCAGAAACTTATATCTATCCTGAGCCTGAACGCCTGGTATTCATGAGACTGGACCACAAAGAGTGGGGCAATGTCAGGTTGTAGTGTGGCCTGTCCCATTCCTGTTTCGTCAATAAATTGCTTATGACAAGGAGTGGTTACAAAGTCACTTGAATTGCCCAAATCTCGTTTCGGGAAAACAGTAATTTATTCAGGGTGAAGTATGTGATTAACTATGAAATCGAAATGCATCACTGCTACTGGGACAATTCTGCTGTGGACTGAGACTTGACGGTAACTTCTCTGCCACTTTTGATCTAATAAACCTTCGCATTATCTTCCCAGAAGACGATCTTGGGATGGTGTCCACGAAGTGCACAACCCTCACCTTCTTATAATAAGTAACATTTGAAGCCACGAATCTGATTATATCTTCTTCACTTTCTTTGGAGTCTTTGCTCATCACAACACAAGCGACAGGGATCTCTCCAGCTTCATCATCAGGTAGCCTGCAACAACTTGTGTATTATAGTTTCATCTAACATAACATCACAGTCAATTCGTAGATTGCAAGTTTTAGGTGATACTTACGGTACAACAGCCGCATCTTCAACAGAGGGATGAGTGAGGAGGACAGCCTCTAGCTCCGCTGGAGCTACCTGCAGAGTAATTCAACTTTCACTTAATTTGTCAAAGGTAGTCAAGAACTTGTAAAAATCGGCAAAACAAGTCTCCTCTTACTTGAAATCCTTTATACTTAATTATTTCTTTCATGCGATCCACAATAAAGATGTCTCCATCATCATCTATGTACCCAAAGTCACCAGTGTGTAGCCATCCTTCCTTGTCAATGGTCCTAGCAGTCTCTTCCTCATTGTTAAAATAACCTGAAAATTAGTAAAAATCAGGCCACAACTAATGCTAATGCAATAGCTGAACATAAATTTACCATGGCTTGTCGCATAATTTTTATTTTATTTGTTTAAAATAAGAGTCTACCTTCCATAACGCATTTGCTTCTCACACAAATTTCACCACAAGTGTTCCTGGGCATAGATCGGCCTGTTTCAGGATCGACAAACTTAACTTCCAAATTGGGAAGGATGAATCCTACTGAATTTCTCTTTGCAATGCCATGTTCTTTACTCTGATCTCCATGAGTGAGAGTGATGCAGCTATGCTCAGTCAGCCCATATGCCTATTGAAATAAAAAGTCAAACTTGCATCCTTTTTTTGGTTTTTTGGTGTATAGCTTAAGACTAATATTATGTATATAGCTCTAGCTCTAGCTCACCTCCTGGACTTGGACACCAGGGAACTTCTTTTCAAAGGAATTAAGTAGCTCCGGAGCAAGTGGAGCGGCTGCCGTCATTACGGCTCTGAGTTTGAGCTTGCTAAGATCGAATTCTTCCACTATAGGGCTTTTAACTAATTGCAAAATAATGGGTGGAACAATTGGTGCAAAATTCACTTCTTGTGTGATTAATGTATTAAGAAATGTCCTTAGGTCAAATCTGTTGACAACCACCACTTTACCCTTGTTCTTAAGTGTGGCACAACAAATACCAGCAATGCCATAAATATGGAAGAACGGAATAAGGCCTAGTGTTGTGACCTGACCCACCAATTCTGGTCCAACACTGAAGAGAGTGGAGCAAAGGTTGGCCACCAGATTTCGATGTGATAACATCACACCTTTGGACAGCCCTGTGGTGCCTGATGAGAAGGGAAGTGCACATAGATCTGTCTGTTTAACTTCATCATCCTCGTACACAAGTTTGTTGTTGCTCGCTCTCTCAGCTGCATTAAGTAGGTCTTTCCAATTCATGGCATTGGCAACTTTTGTGTCGCCAAGTACAATGACTGGTAGCTCCAAACTCTTCACCTGCAGTTTCAGGAATACCAAATTTATGACTATTTGGTCGCCAAAATTGTTAAGTTGGGTAATAATTGGGGGATGACAACACCAACACGTATATCTAGTACAAGATCCCCACCAGTAAAAAGACAATTATAAGACTCGCATTACCTTGGCATAGGCCAGCTGATTTGTGACAATTAACTTAGCATCCGCAGCCTCCGCTTGCTTCTTAATTTCTGATTCATGAGCTGCAGGGTTAGCACCAGAATACACACCACCTGCAGCCATTATTCCAAGAGCTATGATGGCATATTCAGCCACATTCGGAAGCACTACAACCACAACATTGCCCTTCCTCAGACCAAGAGACCTCAAAGCCTTGGCGAATCTTTTGGTGTCTCTGACCACCTCTCCATAAGTGTACGACTTCCCGGTCTCCGCCTCCACAAATGCTACATTATCAGCGTACAATTCAGCGTTTTCAAGTACGAAATCAGGCAATGTCACGTTTTCGGGAACTGGGACTGCTGGATATCGGCTTCGGAAGATATTTTCATGGTCTCCGGAAGAATTAGGCAAGGTGTTTTCCATTGGGAATAATGTCAATGCTGAATGAAAAATGTCGTAAGATTGAGCCGTCTTTTAAAGGAATCGAATAAGGACAAGGAGTTTGGAATTGGAGATCATGTTTAGCGCATGAAATTCTGAAACTCACTAATTAAGCAAAAGAAGGTAAGTACGAGTGAGATTTCCGTGGTCATGGTTTGGTACGAGTTTGTTATGTCATTCTTTGGTCATCTTCTTGTGACTCGAGTAAAGTAGAACCTTAGGTTCTAATTAGCTGCAGACCACATTACAATTCGTAAATGGATTTCTATTTATTTTTCAAAGAACTAGAAGTACATTTTGAGGTTTCTCTTATATATACATAAATAGATTGGATTTGAATCCAAACCTAGTATTTGTCCAAATATCTTGGATCAATTTAGCTATCACCATTTGGGTTCAATTGCCTATACTTTAGCAAATGGGTTTTCGCTACGCTATGTATGATACGTTGATGTTGGGCTAATTCACTGAAAACATTATGGACACAAGGAAACTTGTTGTGCACCAACACTATTTCAGGCGGTGAATGTGACAATCGGAAATATTCCTTTCCTGTCTAAGACAAGACCGTATGAAAAATAGTACATAAGAATCCACCAACTATGGCGAAAAGCATTACAAGAGAGTGTAAATGCACACGTAAAAGAAGCCGATGATGCAGCATATGCCCACCAAAGTACCATATAAATCAAAACTCTAGACAAAGATGAAATGATTACCCATGACAATGGCATTCCATCCCTCTCGGTTCGTGACAACCATAATCATTGTGACAAAGAAAACCTTTCCTTATTATCTTAATTTTGGATCATAACCATAAACATAAGCAGAGTTGAGAATATCATACCGTAAAAAAATACCTTTAGTATAACCTACCTAACCCTAGCAATTGTCGCCCCCCTCCCTCTCTTCTCTCCCGTTGACGCCGTCACTTCTGCTCCTATCATTGCTCATTATCTCAGGCACTCCAGTAGTCCAGATCCCACTGTCCACTCATCTGCTCACTGTCGCGAGCTCCTACCATCCACTCACACAGCAACTCCTCGTCTCAAAGGCACAAACTCCCCCGTCATAAACATACAAATACACAAAATTAGGGGGCGTTTGGTTCATAGAGGATAATGAAAATATGAATAGGAATGAATATAATGAGAAATGAGAATGGATATAATCATTATAATTATGATTGTTGGTTAAGATGAAGGAATGATTACCATTACTATTGATAGTGGTTGGTTTGTTAAAAATGTTAAGAAATAAAAATTTGTTAAATTTTTGTTTTATAGCAAATTTTAAG
>JANZLH020000005.1:2340048-2354552 GCA_026770325.2 Erythroxylum fimbriatum | reverse complement strand
GTCATTCTTGTTTCAAATTAATTTAGAGACTTAGAGTTACATCTTTTATGAAGAAGTCAACTTATGATTTTGAGGTTGGACTAGTGTACGCTCATCACCAAGGTGGTTTGACAGCAAGTGATCCCTTCAGGGTTTCAGCACAAGGCAGAATGTTGGGCTCCGGCATCGGGGTTCCAACAATATATTCTTTATCTCATTATTAACCACAATGAAAATTTATATTAAAAAAATCCTGCAAAAATTGAAACTTATAAGTTATCTAGTGTTTCTCAAATTGAAATCCTTCACCTTATTTCTTCAAAGTTACATTTCATGTACAAATGCTCGTATAGTTTCACTAGTGAAATTATAGAACTTAAGAATAAACTACAAATTAGAAATTTACTAACAAATTCGTTGAAGTATGAGAAATGGAGCATATTAGCTAAATAAAATTTCTTAAATCAATTTTTATCATCATATTCAAGAGACTTGTTAGAAGGGAAGAGAATATCTTGGATATTCAATACTCCTAATTTAGGTAGACTACCCATCACTGAAAAAATAGTTGTTGAAACGAATATATGATTGTTAGCAATTTCGAAACTTAATTGACCTTATATCTTAGGATTTGTATTCATTTAAAATATGGAAATTGGTCTTTAAAGAAAATACATTTAAGGTGGTCTCACTTACAACATGGGTTGGTATCTTTAAATTGTTGCACGTTTGATCGGCATAATTTTCATATGCTAATTAAGTTAAGATTTAGGATAATGTTTCAAATTACAAAAAAATGGCACCCAGTAAGCTGTCTGTGCAACAAAATTTAGGGTATGTTTGGATGTGGGTGGAGGGATGGAAGGGAATAGAATGGAATGACTTAAATGACTCAGGCCGTTGTTTAGGAGTCTATTTTGAAACATGATGAAATGACAATTGATGGCTTTGGAAGCCATCCTTTGCCATCCAAAATCTAATATTTTGTAACCTCCCAAATTGGAGGGTCAGGGATAGAATGGCATGGCTTGCCTTACAAACTCTCTCTTATTTTATTTAAACTTCCAAACAATGGAGTCACTCATTTCATTCCATTCCATTCCACTCCATTATATTACATTTCACTTCATTCCATTAATTGTCATTTCATTCCATCCTAAACTCCCAAACATACCCTTAAAGATAGAACTTTGGAGTCATTAGTTGAAAATAGCGTTTTGGTGTTACATTATGATGTTATTTTCGGCAACAACTTGATTTCATATAAAACAAAACAATCAGGTTTTATTTACAAGATAACCGCAAATTGATTAGGAAATAAATAACAACTCTACGCAGCTGTGGCAAAACACCAGTGGTTAGGCACACCCAGAGCCGGTGGGGAGGCCCACAGGAGACAGTGACTCGGAGGTGCTATTTAATAGTTTAAGCCTATCTCTTTGGGTCTGTGAGTTCGGAGGTTTTCGATTCTGGTCCGAGATTGGCCGGGGCTGACGGAGAAGGAGGCGGCGGCCTCAGACGAAGGCTGGCTCTTTTGGGGTATGGAAGAGCTGACCATGCTAAGACAGCTTATTGGTCAGCTTCAAGACTTCTTCAATCTCTACGGCTCTTCTTCTTCTGCATCTTCTTCTTACATCCTCCATCAGCCTTCCATTCAAATCTACCACCAACACCGGCCTAACAACAGGTTTCTCTTTGTCTACCAAATTTTGGATCTCCTTTTTATATTTCCGCTATAATTCATTTCTACGCATTTTGACCTTGTCTTGTTCGATAGTGTCTTCTGTTTCCTGTGTTTGGTTTTTTCTTTTAATGTGTCAGTTAGTCATACTATGAATTTGGTAGTTCTGTCTAATTTTGTTTTTGAGTTTGGTAAGTTAGATAAGTTAGAAGACTGACAATTCCGTTTCTCAAGTTTTCCCCGCTCTCTTGGGCTTGCCAATGTAGCTTTTGCGTTTTTTTTTTTGTTGGATATCTGCTTGGATCTTTTATTATGTTTCCGTTCGTCTGCGTAATTGTTTTCTCCAGCGAATTTTACTAATTTTTTAACCCTTCTGTCCGATTTTATCTAATATGTTTTTATGGTTAGCTGCTTTTCAGTGTCTGGATAATTTGTGCTCTTCATTATCCAAATCGTTTCTTTTTAATATCTAAGCTTTGTTCATTGTTATTTCCGATCGCCAAGATTTTCCGGGGAAGTTTATGGGATTTATTCTTCAGTTCCACATTTATTGTTATGATTTTGCTCATCACTCTTTGCTTTTTTTTTAATTCAAGTTTCTTTCTTTTTAGGGGAAGTGCTTTTATTCTGTATATCTGCATTGCACAAGTGATTGATAGATGCCCTCGAATGATTGGCATATGAGATGAACATAGGATACTGGGAACTAAGGTTATTTTGTTAGTTGTTTGGAGTGCTTACCCGGTTCATGCCTAAAATGGGCGTTGTTTCATGAACATAGGATACTGGGAACTAAGGTTATTTTGTTAGTTGTTTGGAGTGCTTATCCGGTTCATGCCTAAAATGGGCGTTGTTTCCTGGTCTAAGCCTGTAGATATCTAGTGCCTCGAGGCCTAAGATCACAATTAATTTTTACCCTACCTAAGGGGAGGAATCATTTAATTAGGAAAGATATTGCAAGGAATCACAAACAGGCAATGATTGTGGAAGATCGGGGAGGGAAAGGAGGTATTATCTATGAGGTGGTTGTGGAAAAGGCTTAGAGATCTTTTGAGAATGGAATATGATGTGATTTCTGTCTAACTCCAACCCTTGAACAAGGATATGATTATATAACAGGGACATGATTGGAATTCACATATATGGAGCTGTTGCTGTGGTAGACTAATCAGAAGTTGATTTGAAATGGTGTCCAGGGCATGTTGAAAATGACCAGTTAAGAACTTAAGATAATTGGTCTGAAACTAATTAAAGTTTTTGTTTACACAAGTAGCTTTAATGTGATGGACTGCCACAACTTTTACAGTTATGATGAGTAACATAAGTGCTCTCCCTGCTTCTTATTTTTGATCCTTGGATTTTATGTAAATATCGAACAATTCACCTAAGTTCTTGATCTTCTGCACTGTTTTGTGGAATATAAATATTTAGCCTTTTTACAGATGGTGCGTCCTTAATTTTGATGATGACTACTGTGATCTTATAATAGCTTCTGGAAAATCTGGAAGTCCCAAGATGTTGGAACCTTGCAAGCCTCCACCCACCAAGAAGTGTAGAAAGGAGCGGAAGCGAGTAGCCACTATTGGCACGAGTGATGTCCTGGTTCAAGAGATATGGAAAGAATTTCCAGAAGACCTTTTTGAAGCTGTCATTGCAAGACTTCCTATTGATACAATTTTCCGTTTCCGCTTTGTTTGTCGAAAATGGAATTCCTTGCTGAACTCCGAGAGTTTCTCTCAACATTGTGCAGAAGTTGTACGGACCATTCCCTGGTTTTACACCATAACTCATGAAAATGTGAACTCTGGAGCCATGTACAATCCTTCTGCAAAAAAATGGCATTACCCCACGATTTCTTCTTTACCCTCTAAGGTAATTGTCGTGCCGGTTACTTCAGCGGGGGGCCTAGTTTGCTTTCTTGATATGGGTCACAGAAACTTCTATATCTGCAACCCTCTGACCCAATCTTTCAAAGAGTTGCCAGCCAAGTCAGTTAAGGTACGGTCCCGCATTGCTGTGGGGATGACTCTGAATGGGATTTCAACTAGTGAGGGCTACAAGATTCTATGGGTGGGCTGTGACGGAGAGTATGAAGTTTATGACTCCCTGCAGAACACCTGGACTAGACCAGGAAGCATGCCCTCTCATATTAAATTACCACTATCACTGAACTTCCGACCTCAAGCAGTTTCCATAGCCAGCACTATTTATTTCATGCGTTCAGACCCTGATGGAATTGTATCTTACAATATGGTTTCAGGGGTTTGGAAACAGTATATAATACCAATCCCGTTTCATCTTAGTGACCACACACTTGCGGAGTATGGTGGTCGGATCATGCTTGTGGGGTTGCTTACAAAGAATGCAGCTACCTGTGTGTGCATATGGGAACTGCAAAAGATGACTCTCTTGTGGAAGGAGGTTGACAGAATGCCAAATATATGGTGCTTGGAATTTTATGGGAAGCACGTCAGAATGACTTGCTTAGGCAACAAAGGCTTGCTCATGCTGTCATTGAGATCAAGACAGATGAACCGTCTTGTTACTTATAATATGATGAGCAGGGAATGGCTCAAGGTTACTGGTTGCTTGGTGCCGCGAGGGAGAAGGCGACAGTGGATTGCATGCGGAACTGCTTTCTACCCATGCCCTACTGCTATGGCGTAATTCATGTTCTGTTTGTTGATTGGCAAGCCAGTGAGCAGAATCTTCTGCTGTTGATTTTGTGGCTGCAACTTTTGGTTCCACCCCAACGTAAATTTTCACTTTACTTTTAAGGAAGTGGCATATGGGGCTGGTGACAATTGGATTCTGATTTTGTACAAAAAAATAAGCTTCAATTGGGAATGACTACGCTTCAAATCTAGTAATGTAGCTTCAATTTCTCCAAAAGTGGTTCTCACGGTTGATTACTTTTAAAGAGGTTTCAGGTGAATTTCCTTCGTTGCATGGGAGAAGAAATTCAAAAGAAGGTACTTTCGAGTCTTCACTATCTCGTTCAAATCGCGCTTTTAACAGCCGTTGTGGAGGTAGAATTAGATATCCATAAGAACTTGATAATTGCCAAAGCGAAGGACGTAGTATCTTTTATACAATGTGCTGGCGTAAGCAGTTCCCTCCAGCACCGGAAACGTGGGACTTCTTGCTAAGACGCTTACAATTTTTTCAGAAACAAGTATAATGCATCCAATCTCAACATTGTTTCTCTAAACTTGACAAAGGAAATGGGCCGTCAGCGAAGTAGTGGCCTTGTATGTTTTTGAGACTTGTAGTGCCCACCCCACTTCGGCTATGGAGTATCACACCACTTAATTCCACCGGCTGGAGGAAACAATTTAGGCGTTTTCCTTCCTAGTGGTCGTTTCGGGAAAAGCACCTCTATTCCTTATGTTCTTCTCGAACCTCTCCACCTTCCTATCTGAAGTTGTCTGAAAATCAACAAATTCAGCCCCACATTATTGTACAGCTTAAAAACGATGAGATAAAACTTCAAGTCAAATTATTTGCCAAAATCCCTAATTATCTGGCAGATGAACCCCAAAAAACTCACTCGGATCAGATCTGATTTGAATGGGAAAAGACAGAGAGCAATTACTACCATTGTTAGGCGAGATCTGGTGGGCGGACAACCTTGAAGTGCCAAGATGAGACGAGAAATTCCCCCTCTCCGGCGACTTTCCTCTACCTTTCTCCCTGCTGTGGTTGATATATCATTCAAAATCACTCAATAAAATCAAATAACACCTTCAAAGATTGAGATAAATTTTTAAAATTAAGCGGTTCAATAGGTTTCCGTACCTACTTCTTTAACATTTTGACCGTAACTTTCTCTGGTTTTCGTAGAGTGACGACTCCTTTAACAAAATCCAACACAGACTTATTTCGTTTCCTATCCTACCGACTCCTTTAACAAAATCCAACAGACTTATTTCGTTTCCTATCCTACCGACTCCTTTAACAAAATCCAACACAGACTTATTTCGTTTCCTATCCTACCTTAAGGCATAGACTAAAGAACAAGATGGAATGGTAAAATTTTAAGGTAAAAAATATAAACCGTATCTACAGAAAACGAGTTTTTTTTTCATATTACAAAGAGTGATGCATTATGCATACACCTTTATCATACTCTTATTTATACACAAAGTTTACAAGTGGATTTCAAATACAAAATTTAAAATCTACATCTTATCTATTCTTACTAGGAGATTCTCTTTCGAACGAGAGGATTCTTTAATGCCTTTTACTTTTATAGATGAGAGATTTTCTTGTCTACTGCTTTGTTTTTACATTATGTAAGTATTGACTCCATAATCTTCACTTATCTGAATTTTGTTAAGCAACTTATAAAGTTTTTGCTCGTAATAATTGAAATGACTTATCTTTGCATGGCAAAAACAAAAAGAGAGAAGTAATTTAGTTATTTCTTTTGATATCTAGCAAATCTTTGCTTGACAAGTGTCTATATCTTCAGACGTTGGATCAAATATCTCCTCTTTGGGGCTAGCCATCCCTGATTAAAAAATTGCAAGAATATTATTATTAAATTTAATAATTTCAATAGAAATATCTAACCCTATTCTAGGTTCATGATATTATAGAGGAAAACAACTTGATTTGTATAAGCAAGAACCTGCTCCACTATCTATATAATCAGCAAAATATTCTGCTTTATACGTAATTCCAATAGGAATATAAATACTAATAATTAAGACTAGTCATTATCGAGGAATATATATATGTGAAGTTATTGTATTCCATATTTTATATGGTTGAACTTGATCAAGAAAACTAGTTCCTAATTAACAACATAAGCTCAAACATCTCTAATATCCTTCATCTAGATGTAATTTCTTCATTTAGAAGAGAATAATTTTCATTCTCATAATTTATAATTGAGGACAGGTTTAAGATTTAAAAAGATATATAGTATAACATGATTAGCTTGTCAAAGATGAGTGTATATCTTTTGTAAAAACATTAAAAAAAAAGATATGTTTTGTTTATTCAATAATTCTTTTCTCAAATTTGTTCATATATATCATCATAAATAATACACCAATTGACCATTTTGGACATTCAAAACAAAACAATCATTAAAAATCAATCAATAAAATCAAATAACACCTTCAAGATAAAATATAAGCTTTTACCAAATCTATACTTTTCAATATATTGAAAATTAAAGTTATTCTAACCAAATCTTCTTCCTCCAAATTGTTATAATATCAGTAACTTCTTCGAACAAACAAGTAATTATTTTGTGTATATAATTAATAGAATCCAGATAATTCATATAAAAACTTTTCAAGAAAATAAGAATGTCTGAACAGAGTTATATTTTTCAACCGTACCTGTTTCCTCGGCCTAGTTAAAATGGACCGGGCCTAATTGCCAAGCCTACATGGCATAGAATAACAGTAAGGGAATAAAGTATGATAAAACCACTCGTAACATCGTTAATCCTTTTTAAGGTATTATATTATATATATGAGGACTGTGAAATTGAAACTAGACTTTTCTGGATGGAACACCTAAAAGCTTACAAAGGTAAAGGTGTTTTACATGATGATTCAAGCGGAAGTTGGAATAAGCTCGTGAACTGAACTATTAATAATCTGTTAATCAGGGCGATTAAGATGACATCTGATCACGGCATTCCAAAAATTATGGCGGCGACATATTGCTGAAGAAAGAAGCATTGCTTGTTGGCATGCCACTATACTGAAATAGTTGCAGTTTCTATAGCAGCCCTTAAATAAGCACTAAAACAAGCCCGACTTGTGCACCTCTGCCTTTGGGTGATACCTGCCGACAAGTAAATCTCTCCTCCAAATAACTTCAGCTACGCAGTCTGGAATCAACGCATTTTCACACATCACTTCCAAACCAAAATTGCAGTCCATCATTCCGCTCAAATGTGTTGAATCAGTTTCTTAACAATGTACACTAACTCAAGGATTAACCTTGCCAAACCAACAAAAAGAATCTCAACTAGCAATCTTTTCTACTGCATGTTCAATACCGTCTTACGCTTTATGATTTTGTAATATCTTCTGCAGATTCTACTTCATTATCTTTACAATTCCCTTTCTGGTCATCTCCACATTTGTCAGATTCTGTTCCCCTCTCGTTAACTATTTCAATATCATCCCCTACCTTTTCTTCTTTCAAATTAGACTCAGCCTCCATAATTTCCTCTTCCTTCACATCTATGATTACCTGAAGAAGTTCTGATGGAGTAGCTGCTGGGTCCAGCTCCCGGCAACCTTTTGGAGCATTTGGACCTTCTTGACCCGTGAGCAAGTATGATGGAACATGATGTGAAAAACAGAACATCTCTTCCCTTGGAATCCTCCGTACTTGCATGGGATCCAAATGCTGGTGAAAAATAGTCTTGAAGCCAGCAACTTTTACCAGCGGAGCAATAGTTACACCATGTTCTTCACTGTAGTCTTCAAGTACTTCCACCATATCATACTTGTGTATCACCTCATCAGTTGTCAGCTCATTCCACTCTGGAGACCAGTTTCGATAGAGTGCCCACACATCCCCTTTCCTAGGATATATGTGAATTACACCCCGAGTGCCTTTTCTCCATCTAACCTTGTGCGAAAAGGCATTAAGTGAGTTGTACATTTCACGTCTACCTACTCTAAAGTCGCCACACGATTTTGAGAAGCCGGAACCAACCCAGTTTAATGGGCCCAGCTCATTGTTTGTTTTTGAATTAAGCCAGCTAATCCTCATCTTGAACGGATTCAAAGAAATTACATTATGAATCATGGCATAATACCGTGGCATACCATCATCATCATCGTATACAGCCCATACCTGGTTTTCACCGAAACATCTCTCTGTTCGATCCTTGTCAAAATCATGAAAATCTGGATCTGGGACATCTATAATCATAGATTCCAGAGTATCCGCATCCACTTTTGTATCAGAAGTGCCAGGAGAAGACTTGCTGCCACCAAATCCATTCTCTGTTTTAATGGGCTGATCAGAATCGTTTTGATCATGCAGATAAGAGTTTGTAGAAGATTTTTGTGCTCCATCATTTGCTGTCTTATTCACCATCCCCTCTTTGGGTGTCAAATTACCTGCACTAGCCAAGTCCCACTCCTTTAACTTGTCACGGATTCCTTTCTTAGCCTTTTCCATCAGCAAAGTTTGAATTCCAAACTGGGAGACATCCATTGAGCTGTATGGCCGGGTGATTCCATTCACCCTAACTGAATCAAAATTGTCCCTAGAACCTGGTGAACTAGATGTGCCAGCTACTCCAGCTTCTGTACCCATTTGATTTGCAACATTAGTCCCATAGCTTCTTAAATCAATGTCTTCCATGCCCTTTCTTCTCTTTGCAGAATTAGACAATCCACCAAAGGATACACTACCAACCCTCTTGGAAGATTGACTCTTTCGCTTGAGTGCCTCTTCTCTCTTTGTGGCTGCCTGAGCTTCTTCACGCTCTCTTCTCACCTTTTCATATGCCTTCTGAACAACATTTGCAGCACGAGCAACATTTGTAGCGCCTCCAGTCCTAGAGAATGGACTCCACGGGAAGTTGGACTGCTTATGTGAAGCTTGACCATTGAATGAAGAACCTGATTTACTCCTCCCTGAATTCAAAGATTCTTTACTAGCAGGTTGATGAATCGCATTCTGTTGATGGCGGGAGAAATTCCATGGTGATGGTTTTGTACCATTTAAATTTGGTGGGGCTGTTTCAACAGCCAAAAATGGGTCATGACAATTGGGACAAAGGAGATTGTGATTAAGATATACCCTAAGATATTCATATTGCATCTTGCATCTATGGCAAACAGTCCAAAATGTATTGGGTTTTGACTTATGAGATGGAACTGGAGTCGAAGTATGAGCACTTCGTGGAGTACTCTTTTGCGTCTTCACATTTTGTTTAGTGAAATTGTAGAAGCCATTGGACCCTGGTGCTGCAGATGAACCCCCAGCTGGAACTGAAGCCTTCTGAGACACTTTAGCATTCCTCTTTTGATCATACACTAATCTCTTGGTCTTATCAGACAATAAACCCCACGCCTCTGAGATAAGATTAAAAGCACCATCAGCTCCTATAGACTTGTTTTTATCAGGGTGAAGCATCAAAGCTAATTTCCTATACTGTTTCCGCACAGTCTCATCATCGGCCTGTGGATTGACACCAAGTATCCCATACCAATCTGCTTCTCCATTTACCTTGTTTTCAGCAGACATATACACATCTAGGGTGGCTATCATTTGAGGAATGCCTTCAAGTGCAGGATACAAATTCTGGGCCTTCAAAGCAAATTTCTTGGCCCCTGCTATGTCCTTAGCAGTGAACTTCTTCTCAGCAATCTCTTTTGCCCTGGAAGCCTCATCTTTATTACATTCCATTTCCCCCTGCTAACCTTCTTGCAACTCGTTCCCAGGCTTTTATGCCAACACAGCAGATGGGTTCAATAAACACGCTATTCAAAGTTTCACCTTAACTTCTTGAATTCTAATTCTCATGCTTCCGAACAGGAGCTACATCAAAGGTCTTTCCCTACAACAAAAACGAGTTGGAGAAATAACCCAAGACTGACAATAGCAGAATAATAAGATAGGTAAATTAAAGAAACATGCAAACAAACACCAACAAAGGCTACTTAAGAAAGAAAGGTTCCTTACTAAAGCCATTTAGCGATAGATACCAAAAGACAACAGAAATGCCTAAACAAGCCTTTAAGTGCATCAAACTCTGCATCTTTGTCATTGCCATAGAGAAAAGCTTTTCAATTTCCCGATTGACATCGAACCCAATTATTAATTCTCTTAAGTAACCATTTCAATGGAAAAGAAAAAAGGACCAAAATGAAAAACCCTCATTATTGTTGTTGTTTCAGTGAACCTCAGAAATGGCTACGGAAGACCGAAAGATGAAAACTAGAGTCATTGATTAATCGACCAATAACCTAAATACACAGCCTAACGGTAAAATAGAAGCGAAATTCCGTTCGCAATCAACAAAATCAACTTTGTATCTACGTTAAACCGAATCAACTTCAACCGGAAATCCACCGATCCAAGACCCATAAATTTTAAGACATGAAGAATGGAATTAAGCCCAAAGTTCGGCGACCAGAGTGGAAAATTAATCAAATAGAAGTATAATCTATTGTCAGGGAAAGAGGTTAATTACCTAATTATAGGGTATGTGGAAGTTTATTGGAGTTTTGAATCAGAAAAACACCATGGACAAGACTTCATCACCAGTTTTGTTTTTCTTTTAATGCCCCTCCTTACTTCTGCAAATCCAAAAAAATCCCCCAAATTTTTCTGGACCTTTGTGAAAATCTATCAAATAAGGATGATAGTGATAGGCCTTCGGCTAATTAGGAAATTGTACGAAAGCTATGAGAGTGTGGCATGGGCTTTTTATTGTCTTCCAACCAATTTTTGGCCAACCCTAATCCAACCTTTCTTTTCTTCTATGTTGGAAGCACCTAACTATGGTTAATTTCTAACTCTGGTAATTGGTTTATCTCTTTGGGACACCAGAAGAATGAAAAGGGGATTCTGACGAAGATTCCCATTTATTCTAAAGTTGATCATAATTTAGTTTTTTTTTAGATCAGGGTATTTACCGACGGATTTAGTGACTAATCCTTTCGCTGATTTATAGGTACTTCATAAAATAGGACAGCTGACTCAAAAATTTAATGTTGCTCTATACCCAAAATTAAATTTTAAATATGGCTTTTATTTGCATGAAAATTGCGCGCGCACACACATATGTGTGTGTGTGTGGAGAGACTTTTGGGTCAACGAAGGAATGAATTCCTAACTTTTAGCAATTCATACGTTAATATTGTCTCCTCCACTAATTTAATTCTCAAATTAAATTATTAGAAAATTTTAAAGAGTTCATGTTTATCTTATTCGCATAGTTAGACATATATTTAAAAGAATGAAGAGTTCGTAATATTTAGAACATGATTAGGTAAAGGTTCAAAAATTCTTAAAACACTGCGTAAAGAGTCCACGATATTTTAAATATCAAACACTTTTGATAGCTTATAAAAGAAATGATAGGTGAATATCCATTTTTCACATCAAATTTAGTAATTTATACGAGCATCTCTCGACTTTTGTATCAATTATAATTTGAGTTTTGTTAAAAATGTAAATTATCAACTTTAAAGTTTTACTAAGATATAAGTCAAGGGGTGTGGTTTAATGGTTGAGAACGGAGCTTAGCTTTGGTTAGATCCCAAATTCGATTCTATGCTAACCCCTCTTGTAAGAACTTGGGGTTATCGGAGTTTTACTTGTAGATGGAGAACTAGATGGACCCTTGATGATGAGGTGCGCCTGCTTGGCTCGCCTGCGGAGTGGTGCATCAGTTGGGCTCTCGGAGAAGTGTGCTCGCTTGACCCGCCTACGGGGTTTCCTCGAATCAAAAAAAAAAAAAAACTTTAACATTTAGAGCATTTAAAATAAATTTTAACGTTTGTAAAATATTCAAATTAAATACTAAATGATAATTTTTGGATAAAGTTAAGTCTATGTCCGTTATGTGTCATAGCAATACTTACATGACACAAATATATTATCTTTATTAATAATATCAATGATTTTAAAATCAAACCAGACTAATTAATTTGACCGAAATAAATACGAGCCAACCTGATTTTTAATTCGACTTGTGCTTATAACCCTTTTGAATAAAAAACGACTGGTTAAGTAATAAATTAGCCAATTTTTGCTGAATTGTGTGAAACATTAAACTGTAAGTCCCTCTTCTTTGGTTTGAAGATTTTTCAATGAGATTCATGGCATAAGTTGGTCAATGGACCTTAAGAAGGAAATAAAAATGAGAGCAACAAAGAGTGATTAGGGAACATTTGTTCCATCATCACTAAAACTTGTGTATTGCTTTATTTTGAAAATATGATTGATAAGCTAAGTTATAAAATCAATAGCCAATTAAGTTACTTTTAAGCTTTTAGTGAAACATACATACAAAGCAAGTTAATTTTCTCCTAAAACCAAAATAGGTCACTAGCATATCAACCTCCACCTAAACGACATTGGGAATATCATACAATACCCATAATAGTAACCATGTCAATAGTCTCTTTATCAACCTCAGTTTGGTCGATTTTGATGACCTTTTTGGATCTGCTTCATTAGGTGAGTGGAGGAACCTATGATCTTGTTTTAGAGGGGTTTTGATAGTGTCATATGGGAGTAGTAACATTATATTACTTGGTGATTTCTTCATTGTCTTAACATGCTCTCATTTTCAATGCTCTTTCTTTCTAGTTGCTGGTTCAATCAAGTTTTTTTTAAAAAAAGAAAGTGATTACTTAATGGAGGGATAAAAGAAACTTACAAGAGTAGAAGACCAAACTTTAGCAGGTGAGCGATACACAGCAGTGAGTGTTAGAGTGAGGGATACATAGTGACGAGCCACACTTCGGTTATTTGCTGAGAAGAGATAAAAAGAAATAGGGATAGAAATGGGCCAATTTCGCCAATTTTTTAAAATAAAAAATATAGAACAACGTAATTTTTTTAATTGAGTCTAGGTTTTAGTTACTTAGGCCTTGGCTTATCGGAGACCTAACGCTTCTAAGCAAAACAACGTTGTTTTGCTTAGAATAATTAGGTCTCGAGTTAGGCTAAGCCTAAGCTTAGCTTATAATCCAACCCATTGAAAACGACTAAATTTAAGACCATGAGTTAACGATTGTCATCCTTAAAAAGAAATTGTTATAAAGTGATATTTGTTTTGACTTTTGACACTCTTGTTGGAATTGTTGGAGGATTAGACGAGGAATTGAGGGTTAGACATGCATTGGACTTTGCTGAAGGATGATATATGTATTGGACTTCCAGTCTTCCACAATACTTCCATGTCTATGGTAAAAAATTTCAGGAGTTAAGTCGTACTCCTATCAGACTTCTAGCTCTAGCTCAATATACTATTGCTCGTGTGTCACTTCTCTATCTATGATAAAATATTTTAGAAGTCAAGTCTAGCTCTTCACGAGTTACTGGGATTTTTTTATTGCATTAATACATTTGGTTGTTATGTTCACGGTCTTATGGTACTATCTTTAATCTTTAATCCTTTTTTAGTACGTAGAAACTCCAAATAAGGTAAAGGGTGTTAAGAATAAACATTGATCAATTTTTCATATTTTCAATATAAATTTATATGTTGTCTCAGTGTCGACCGATTTTAGAGCCTCTTTTTTTTTTGATAAATCAGAGGAATATAATTGAAAAGAAAAATATGTACAAAGCGTCCATTTACAAGTACCACTAGAAACACAGCGAGCTAAAATAAGCAACTAGGCTCAAGCAAGGCAAGATAGAAAAAACATTCAAACAAGGATAACTGAAGCAGGGAAGGAACAAAATACTGCCAGTCAAAAGCTTATACACTAGGAGCTCCACCAAAACCAAACCATTTATAATCCATGTGAAATGTGAACTAAAATCACAAGCCCAGAAGAAGCAAATCAAATGAGAAGGCTGCTCACGGACACCTCGGGCACCAAAATGGCCAAGGAAGGCTGCCACCACGTAGGGAGTGTGTTGAACTTCCGGGATGGCTAAAGCATGCATGACCTTGCCAAAGAGACCCCACATGCTGCAGTCTGGAAATGTCGGAACAAATAACCTGCAAAAGAATAGATGCCTAAATATAAAATTACCTCCTCTCGGTGTGTAGGTGTAGGAAAATCCCGGTGTGTCCATCACATGGACAAGGTGCGGAAAACAAAAATTTTTGTTCCGGGACCTTCCCGAAAGCCAGGATCCATGTGTAAGTATAATCAGTCAAACC
>JANZLH020000005.1:2289318-2303302 GCA_026770325.2 Erythroxylum fimbriatum | reverse complement strand
CGTTATCCGTCGGTAAATTTCGTCGCTAATTAAGCTTACCGACGGAATATGTACAAATTCCGTCGGTAATTTCCGTCACTAAACTCTATTTTTCTTGTAGTGGTTAAAAGCTATCATTAGAATGCTTATAGAACTAGGATCAACTTTGGAAAAGAAAATTAAATCATCAATGAAAGAGAGACTTGAAATTATCATCTCTTTACACTTGGAAAGAAATTTAAAATGTGACCCCTATTGATCATGCTCTTGATTAACCTTACCAATACCTCCATTGTTAGCGTAAAGAGGTAGGGGGATAATAGGTCCCTTTCTCCCAGGCCCCTTACACCCTTCACTAACTTAGTTAGCTCTCCATTAATTATCGTTCCATATAAGATATTAATGAAGCATTAAGAAATAAATTAAACAAATTGCTCAGGAAAAACAAATACACGTATAGTATTAAGCATGGAGTTCCAATCCAAGGAACCATAAGATTTGTGGAAGTCTACTTTAATTGCGTAATTCTTGCTTGATTTTTTCCTTGCATAATTTCTTAGAAGCTCTTAGATTAAGAGGATATTGTCCCCTATTGATTTCCATTTGATGTAGGCTTATGGAGTAGGATCAACTAGATGACTAAAAACTAGCTTCATCCTTTTAGCTAACATTTTGGCAATGACCTTATAACTAGTGTTACAACAAGAGATTAAAAGATAGTCCTTTTATAAGTTTGGAGATAGTACCTTAGGGATGAGACATAAGTTTGTCTTATTCAGCTTCTTCAATATTTTTCCATTCTTGAAGAACTCCATTATAACATCAATCAATATTGTTTTAGTATAGTTCCATGTCTTTTGAAAGAAACTTATATAAAAACATTTGGACCTGAGGCATTGCTGGGATTTAAATAAAACATGGTCCTTTAAACTTTTATTGCTTCATCAAGTTTCACTAAACCATGCAACAATTAAGCAAGTATCAAGGATGAAGCCTTAGTTTTAGAGCCAATTGATTTGGAAAAGAAGTTCAGAACTTAATGGTTAAGTCCTTTTTTGAAGTTAGAGTTCTCCTAACTCTAGTTTTTAATTAAGAGATCTTATTGCTATTTCTTCTTGCTTGGAGAGATTTGTAGAAGTATTTTGTATTCTTATCTTTATTTATTACCTGTAATACTTGTAACACCCCCTATACAGAACCTACAACCACCCATATATATGGAAACCAAATTCCAGTACAAACAATCATTGGATACATTTCTATTCATTTATAGGGACTATCATTGCACATTTGCCTATTCAATGCTGTACATACACATATTACAAAATTTCATCAATTTTATCATTTAAGAATAGTATTACATCTTTGCGTTTACATGATAATACAATAGAAATATTGTATATAACATAAATTCTTAGTTACAAACTGTTACATTATACAGTCATCTTTAACTTAAAAGATACAATCCAAAAGTACATTTACTACTAACGATTGGCCTTGGTCCCTGTCAAATATCCCTGTACCGCACTCCTATTACTTAAACCTACACGGATTAATACCCATGCTAAGTTTGAAAGCTTAATGGAGAAACACTTAGTTTAGATGACCACTCACAACAGTCATCCACCAAGTACACACATTCATAAATATCACAAAATGTATAAATAATGATGGAATAAATAATCAAGATACATAATGCAAATATGCTTCAATGTATTAATAATATATCGTAAATTCACATTTATAGGCTAAACATTGATATTCAATGCTCACTAATACAAATTATGAATACAACTGCTCATCATTATAAATCATCTATACAATTAGTATAAATGATTATCAATACCAATTATTTATGTTGTCATGTTGTATTTCTTATTTATAATTGTTTAATTTACTTTCTACGTTAGGGCTACACATTCCCTTAGGTGTGGATAATGAGAACTGTAGATGTTCGAAGCTATCGAACTATAAATACCCCTAAAGCATCAAACTGTAGATACCCAAAGGAATCAAATTATAGAGACACTATAATCTAGAAATGAAGACACCATTGGTTTTAAACTGTAGCAGTTGCACTATAACCTTATAAGCATGCCTATCTATCCACCACTAAGATAATAAAGTAGGCACTGTAACATTTTTCTTTAACCATTTGCCAATTTCATAATTCATATGATATTCATTTGAAATCATAAAATCTGTATTTGAGTTCATACATGCAAGTAATAACTTAACTCCATTAGAAGGATATCAAAATCACACTTGTCTAATCACACTATACATATATAAGTAATAAATATGCATATAAATAATTTATGTACATGTAAATTTCCTTTAGCATGCATCATGATCAATCTTAAATTTCAATGTTTAATCACCCAATTCACATATGTGAGTCATATTTCATTTCTTTCTAAGTCTTTGAAAAGTTTCATAAAAATCTGAAAACATTCGTATACGATTAAGTAAAGATCGAAAATAAAAACAAACTCAAAATACTGCAATTTCCTTCCCGTCGTGTCCCCTACCCAGAATTCATACCTTCACTTGTTCCAAAATTTACACATAGAAAACTTCAAATTAGGTTTTGCGGTCTTCTAGACATTTATTTCTCTATGTCTCTAGTTTTCATAGAATCAAAAATTAGGCCATTTGGATTTCTAAATCATGAAACATGCACCAAACATCACAAGATGCTCCCATATAGGGGCCGAATTAGGTCACCATTTACATCTCAAATTAAAATGTCATTCAGCCAAAGTTAGGTTAGCGTCTTTTCTAGATAGTTTTATTGCTATGTCTTAAGTTTTATATCCAATTAAAATAACCTAATTTAGAGGTATGTATTCCAAGTTATGTCCAAAACAATGGGACTAGTTCAAACGAACCTAAGACAAAATTTCACTACATGTTACTCTCTTGTCATATTCAACCAATTCCATGCAAAGTAACACCAAGACACCATTCCAACAACCATTCAATATCCAAATGAATATATGTATCCATTCAAACATACACAAACAAAAATTAAACTAAGTGCAGTCCCAAACCTTTAAATCGGGCAACTGGCTCTTTTAGTACCTTTCCTTCTCTTCTCCTTTAGCTTTGCTTGATTCACCAACCAGAAATACCACAAATACATATCTCAATCCCAATTACAACCTTATAATTCTAGCAATTCATGAGAAAAGAAAGAAAAGATAAAGATGAAGAGAAAACCATTAACTTTTACCTTGATTTGCACGTAGAATTAACTTAATTCCTTACATGCAAAATGGTGTGATGAAGATGATGAAATGGAGAGAAAACGAGAAGAGAAAAATTTGGCATTCAATACCTTAAATGCACTTCCTCGCCTCCTCTCTTACATGCCCATTTTATGACATACATGCTTTAATCCTATTGGTCCATATGTTGACTTTAGGAAAATTGTACATTTGGTCCTTCTTCTTCCTTTAATTTTCACATTGGCATATAATCTTGTCAATTAATTTCATTCTCATCCATATTTCACGTCTAAGTATGTATGTCTATGATGAAATGAACAAAATAATAATTTACCCATGTCTTTTACATTAAGTACTATTATTTCCTTTACTATGCTTAGAAGCACTTAATTCTTTATGTTCACTTCTTAATATACCCTAGGCATGCTATAATACTTCTAGGGTATATGTTGGAGCCTTACATTTCTATCCCCCTTAAAAAGATTTTTTTCTTCGAAATTCATACCTGTATTGAGTAGCTGTGGGTATTGAGTTCTCATCATCGATTCGGTTTCCTAAGTTACCTCTTCAATGCCACGATATTGCCAGAGCACCTTTACAAGAGGAATTTGCTTATTCCTTAACTGTCTCACTTCTCTAGCTAAGATTTCGTTAAGCTCTTCATCATATGAGAAGTACGGTTAGATCTTTATCTCTTATACCGATAACATATGTGAATCATCCGATTGGTATCTCCATAACATTGAGACATGGAATACATCGTGCAACTTGGATAGCTCCATAGGAAGAGCCAACCTATATGCCATTGGTCCAATCCTTTCAAGGATGTCATACAAACCTACAAATCTTGGACTAAGCTTTCCCTTTTTCTCAAATCTTAACACATTTCTCTAAGGCAAAACTTTCAAGAAAACTTTGTCACCTATTACACATTCAATATCTTTCCTTTTCAAATCAACATATGATTTCTTTCTATCAAGTGCAGCCTTCACTCTTTGCTGAATAACCCTCACTTTCTCTTCTGTGTCTTTGACTATGTTAGGCCCAATCATCTTGTTCTTAGCCAAATTTGTCCAATAAATTGGGGTTCTACATTTTGTACCATATAATACTTTATATAGTGCCATCCCTATAGTGGACTGATAACTATTGTTGTAGGCAAATTCCATCAAAGGAATGTACCTATCCTAATTGCCTGGAAATTCTTTAACACATGCTCTAAGTATATCTTCCAGCATCTGTATAACTCTCTCATATTACCCATCTATTGTGTCAAAATAAGTTCTAAAAACCTAGGCTATCCTACTCGCAAGAATACGAAGTAAAAGTTTGTCTCTCTAAAAGGTTAAATGGGTTCACTCAAATTAACTTTGAATAAAAATAAAAACAATTGCATTCTAACGTAATTTGTTAAGTAAAAGGTTTTAAAGAAAATAAAGCAATTAGACTAAAAAGTAAACTAATTTAAATGGAAGCAAAAACGATTTGGTTAAACGATGTGGATAATTCTTAAGAATTAATTTCACTAATTTAGTCGCCTATACATGACTAAGGAGAAATGATTGGATAATTGTCTTACTAAAATTAACAACTGGATTTTAAAATCCTTTCAAATAACAAACTAATATGACTTTCTTATTTGACAAGTTTATCATCCAAACTAATTATTAAACCCAACTAATAATTACCCACTTAAGTTAATATATTTCTAATTCATAACTTAAATGTCTATAGTTTCTCGTTCTATATTAAACTTCTTCTCTCGATTTTTCGTTTAATACCAAAATGATGCAAACTTTGGTCATACTATTACATTTAATAAGCTTAGAAACTATAACAAATAATAAAATAATAAAACAGACCCTTCATCATGCATAATCGACTAAATTGGCTACAATAATACTCAAGAACAAGTGAGCATTTTCACGCCGATGAGTGTGGCAGTCCATGGTCACGAGTGTGAATCATTGTCACACCCGTGACCCATTGTCACACCCATGACTTCCATGGTCACGGGTGTGACTCATTTTCATGCATAATTAACGTACAATTCACTCTTTCATGCATAAGTCATGCCATCTTTCATTCTTTTATGGATAAATTTTCTTGTTTTCATGCAACATTCACAAGACACTCCACTTAACATTCATGCAATATTCATGCCATTTTCATTAAATTCATTTCAACTTGGATTAAAACAAAAGAATTTGTAACCAAAATTAAGATATGAAAGCAAGCAAAATCAATAGAAATTAGACACAATGATTCCCCCACACTTAAACTATGCTTTTCCTCAAGCACAATAAAGAACACTAGACTATACAAGAACAAACAATGAAAACAACAAATTTCCCAAATAATAGTAAAAGATATCAAAAATCATTTCAATAAACACAACAGAAAAACTTGAAACTCATAATACTCTATGAACAAGTTATTCTCCGCATATTTAGCCAAAATTAAGAAGTACTTCAATTCAAAGAACCATCAAAAAGTGTGATAGACACTCACTCCACTCTCCACCCTCTCAAACATTCAAAGGTAGGATATATTCACTTATAATTCATTTCATGTAAGGCAACATCGAAGAATAGAGAAGTTTCGGAGACATTTAAGCTGAAACAACGGCCCACGATCGTAGCACAATAAGCCACGATTGTTATAGAACCATTGGAGTTAGCCCATGATTGTGGCCCAAACGCCACGACCTTGACAGAAGCCGAGGACATGGCCCACAATCGTGGCCTGCTTGCCACTATCTTGACAGAAGGCTTGGATGTGGCCCATAATCCTGATATGCACACGATCTTGGAATGTATCAGGCAGACGTGCAGACACTCAAAATCGTCATGTTTTGAGAAATTTTTCGGACCTTTTCGACCTCAGAAACCCTAGGACTACTTAAAACACAAAAGGTATTTAAAGAATAATATAAAGGAGAGGAAGAGCTTTTGCATCAGCGACTTTTGAGAGAAACCTTAGAGCGAATTTTCAAAAGATAGAGGAAGAGAGAACTTGAGAAAAAGCCAACTCGACGTACTTCTCGGATTAGGAGTTTCCCGACGTCGTTGCCTCCTGTCGTTCATTCAATGTCATATTTCCTATTATTTTCAATTTTATTATTGTATAGAATTGGAATGATAGTTTATGATAGGATTTGTTGATGTTGATGATGTTCTAAACTAACCTTCGGGGTTTTATTTTTGATTTAATGAAATTTGATTATTTATGTTTTACTGGAGTTATTGTGATTTAATTTCTGCAGTTGCATAATTCGGTGATAAACTGAGAGAGTGAATTGAGTGAAAAATAATTTAATTGAGCTAACGAGAGCTAGGCGATTTAATAGAACGAAAATTAAATCAAAGTGGTAAATTGTGCGAAGAGAGATCTTGCAGTAGTTTCCGATAGTTTATTAAACAACTTCAGATCTAATTATGGTTTTGGATAGATTGTTAATTGAGAAATTACAACTTTCATAATCTGATTAGGGATTATAAATTAGGGTTAATGGTTATAACTCGAGAGAGAGTAATCAACCCTAGGATCGTCTAGAACCAAAAATTCAGTAATTCATAATTGATTAAGTTAGCGTTAAAGATAGGTAAAACCCACTTTTTCTCAATTGGTAGTTCCTTAGGTTGATTCTTGAGTGTGCGTTGCAACTGCTAATTTGTTAATATTTTTGTGATTGACTCTTCAATTGAATTGCTTAATTGAATTGCATTATTGTTTTAGTTTCGTTACATTTGAATTTCTGCAATTTATTTTAGCCTTAGAGTTTAGGACTAGATTATCCCTCCTCATGGGATCGACACCTTAAGTACTGCGCGAACGACCCGTGTGTTTGCAGATTATCGAGGTTAATTAATTAAAACTTACATACATCAAGATAACCACGATCAATGTTCCAATAGATGAAAGACATGGTTAGGGGGAAGACTTAAAGCCTTTCCCTCTTGTGATTAAACTTCCTTCAATTAACAATTTAATAGTCCTTCCAAGCTCCTAAGAATCCTTGGTTGGGATAGAAGTAATTTTTGTCACATGATCCTCTTCTAGTGGGGCACCTAGAGTATTAAGATCTAGTACTAGTTCCATGTTTATTTTAGTTGGAGCTTCATAAATCTCCACCTTTGGGACGCCCATTAGTTGATCCTTATGGGATGTATTTTATATAACTTCAAAATTTGCTTCCAAAATATCTCCTAAGTACTAATCTTCAAGTTAAAGGGATTCCAGTTTAACAATTCTTTAGAGAAGCCTGTTTCGAAAACTCTCCTTACTGGTTGCCCTTTTTAGTTGTGCCTCCTCAAGTCAAATATCTGTTTATAAGAGATATTCACTAAATCTTAGTAAAGTTCATTATTATTATGTAGACACATAATATAATGTGATCAAGGAGTCATTGTTGAATATCTATAAGCACATAGATGCGGGCATATCCTACTCTTTTTATGCCGGCAATGGCTTCATCTAAGCATATAGGATTTCTAAGATATTTGGGTTTATAACTCAAACCTTTAGTCGTTTAATATTCAGAGCTAAGTTAAGATTGTTAAGCCAAATTAATGGGGACTTGCATTACGTTGAACTTTTGCAAATTGAAAGCTAAGTTCCATCTCTAAACAAGAAAAGGTTGTTTATAGAAGTGCCAAAGGCAAATTAGTGTTATTAAAATGATATCGAGGACTTACCATTATTTCTAATATTACTAAAATAATACTGATTATACTCTGATTATGGTGCAAAAGTGGTAACAATAGGGGGGTTTATTTAAACATTCAATAAAATATTGAACTACAAATTGCAGCTTTGATCAATATTTTAATATAAATACTTTAAAGCTGTAATGCCACATAAGTTACATAATGGCTCCATTATTAAGAATTAAAAAATGTTAGATGCTATTAATACAATTTTAAATATATTAAAGTATAATATGATACTATAACTAACAATACGAATTTGTTTAAAAAATATTAGAATGCAAAGGCTAATATAATTAAGAGATGACGACATTTCATAAACTATATAAGCTTTATTTTAAACTAATAATACATCCAACCAATAAAAGATCGACAGAGATCCAAGGTTTGAAGATCCAATCGCATGATTTGGCAGCAAAAGCTTCTTTTTTTTTTAATGCAAGATGTGCAAGTTGTAGATCTATAGTAGAGTACGACGTCAGGACATTTCGCGTGGGTGGGGGGTCCCAATTCAACCAAAACACTATATGTGGAGGATTTTGACGTTATTTATTTTGTAGTTTATGTCCTGGTGGGTGCAAGAAAAAAGGGGCAGACTTTTTTGCCTTTCGTTGCTTTTAACATTTGAAAGAGATTTGGATCCCTTAAAAAAAGCCTTAACTTTAGGGGGTTTTGCATCAAATATCTGCCCGTTATTCGCAAGTTTAGGGAGCAATAGACTTTGGTCCGTCCGGTCATTTAGAATCTAATGACTTGAAATAAAGACTTTGTGGGGCTTCCAGTGTTTGTTGGAACTCTCTTTTTCAATGTCAATTATGGCTTAAAATTCTTTTTATTTGATCAATTTTTTCAGCGTTATTTTTACCACTTCCTCCGATTCATAATAAGTGTCGTTTTAGAAAAACGTACGCTTATTAAGAAAGCTAATGAAATTATAGATATACCCTTATTAATACTCCCATGAAGTTACCTCGTGACCTCTGTTTTGTGATCTATGTAATTAAAATGAGAGAAAAATTAAAGGTTAATTTTGGAAATAAAATTATAAATATGCATACAAAGTCAAGAATGACACTTATTTTGAATAATTAAAATGTATCTAAAACGACACTTATTATGAATCAGACGGAGTATTTTACGGTTGTCTTACCAATTTAAAAGGTGTACAGACATGTATGAAGTCTGCATTCAATTTAAAGAACTATTACTTTGTAAAAATTCAGTTCTAATAATTCTATCATTACATCAAAGAGGTTTCTCGCTCTTTTTTAATTACCATGGTGAAAACTGGGAATGAAGAAGAAGAAAACCGGCAATCTCTTCAGTATTATAATCGGAACTGCAAAAAGATCACCACTTACAGGTCATTGCTACCATACATTAGTTAGTTTCGGGTTACCTTTTTTGGTATTCTGCACTATTGTTTGATTACTGGGGTTTTTGTTAGAAACTTGTAGACATCGTATGTATGTTCGGTAAAAAGCGTTGCCCTTTGTTTTTGACATACTCTATTGTATCGAAGATCCTTCAGCCAAAAAGACCCCGCAAGGGAAGATAGGGTCTATATTTATGTAGTGGTTTGTTGAAACTGGTGTGTTGTTATATAAAGAAGGTCTCCACCCACTTCTCCACTCCGGCCTATCCCTTTCTCCTTTTCACTAATCAGCGACCTTAGAATGGTTCATGGAATGATGGGTCATCTGGAAAATGGAAACTTTGCTTAGTGGACGGGGCATTGCATATCATGGACTAAAGTTTGCCACTGATGATTAGAAGTTACCAGAGAGCATCTCTTGAAAACTTCTCTCGGCCCCCACAATATATCTGACGCATAAATGATTTCGATGCCATCTTCCTGCTCATCACTACCTATTTTACTGGAAGCCAATAGAAGCTCAACTGCTCATCTAAATTTTGTTCTTTAGAAAATGAACCTCCACAGGCAACAGCCGTCCTCAGTAATTCATAATCAGTCTTAGTTAAACCCAATTAAGAAAAGAGAAAAGCAAGAAAGAGAGAGAGCATTAATGAAGCCTTACGTCGACATCTATGCGTATACAAGTTATACGACACATAATAAGACAGTCCAAGTACATACAGCAAACAACTATCATTTGTTTCCCAATCCTCTGTTACCAGTTCCTTCAAAGAATCTATGCACGTACCAAAAACAGTCTTGGTTGGGTTTATCTACGTAAAGTACGGCCCATCCAAATCCAATACGCATAGTCGTACACAGTACCTTGAAGTTAGGACTTTTTGAAAAGCAGGAAGTACATAAAATATTATAGCTAGTTAATTCATACAAGGTGGTTGAAACAGTAATTTGATGACAGACTTCACTTCATAATTATACTTTAGGTTACACGCTTTCACGATGGCCAACTTTCGATTGCACAAACTTATTCACACACTGATACTTTGCAGTTAAGAGAACCCCTTATATTATTACGAGTAATAGCCATTACTCGGCGGTTTTACGATGTAACTGTGCATTGCAGTCGATCAATAGCAAGACAAGCCAGTGGCTTCTTCATCTCGAGAGAAAGCTTTAAGCACTCTGAGAGATCTACAGGCTCTGCTGGCAACCATTTGTATCGGTGTAAAAGCCTCGCAAGCCACAGATGCACCGTAGCTAGCCCTAGTGCCTTGCCTGGACACACCCTACGGCCCGACCCGAATGGCGCCAGCCTTAAGTCGGATCCCATAATTGGCACATCCTCGTCCATGAACCTATCGGGTTTGAAAGACAAAGGGTCTTTCCAGATTGACTGGTCGTGGGTTATGGCCCACATATTAACCATTGCTGTCGTGCCAGATGGGACGAAGATCTTATCCACATAGACATCATGGACAGCTAGGCGGGCCCACGATAGAAGTGGACCCGGTGGGTGCATTCTGAGAACTTCTTTGACAATCGCCTGCAGATAGGGAAGGTTAGGGATGTCGGAATCTTGGACTTGTCTGCGATTTCCAACGTTGTTGTCGAGCTCTTGTTGTGCTTTGACTTGGATTTCTTGGTGAATGACCATTCTAGCCATAACCCATTCTAGAAGTATAGCAACTGTGTCTGTTCCTCGAAATATCATTTCCTGGATGTAACATCACAAGAGAAACATTATTATCAGAATCTCAATTTAGAATGATCATTGTCTAGAACAAATTTTATGTACATATACTCGTCTTTGTAGAGAAAGTGGGAAATGTTTGAAATATCCTAACTCCTGCCCAATACTCGAGAACAGTGCGATTGCACTAGGATCAACCTATAAGGACAGATAGCGTCTAATATTATATGGAAGCGCAATCATATAAAGTGGCGAAACAATCATATATATCCCCGCCGCAGCTATGGTTTTGGAGTCAAATGATGATTCTATTGGAAACATAACCAAAAACTTCAAAAAAGGAAATGCCCACTATCGTGTCACACCACTGCATATCAGCATATGTATGTCTGTATTTAAACACGTGCATGCTGAGATACTTACCCACAAAACAGACACTATATCTGATTCAGTCAGCTGTTCTTGTCGGGGCAAAGTCAGTAAAGAACTCAGAAAATCACTTGAAGTGCTAAAGTCTCCATCATTCTTTCTTTGGCTCACAATATTACCTACAACAACCCTAACCTTACCTGCCAACTTGTAGCACCTCCTCTTCACTCCATAAAAATCTAAGAAAGTTGTAGGAAAATAATCCTCCAAGTTAAGTTTCGTAATTAAGTCAAGTCCTTCTTTAACCAGGAAGCCTAGCTCCTCCCTGACTAAAGTTGCACCTGTTCCCAAAACACTCTCTAGTACGTTACTAAGTGAACTCTGCTGAAGTATCCCTCTCAATGCCACAAATCCTTTTTCCTCGATCTCCTTTTTCACTTCAACCATCATTTGATCAGCTAAACGTTGTCTTAGTGGCTCCAGACCAGAAATCCTTCTAGGGGAAAACATATAATTGGCTGCAATTCTACGCAGGTGTCTCCAATAGTTTCCAGAGGAAGCGAAGCCGATGGCTCTCTCAAACATGAGTAGTCGGGCAGATTCTTTTATTGGCCTGTCGGAGAAGGAAGATCCACATAGTATTTCCTTTGCCGTGTCTGGATGACTACTGATGATCACACGAGTTGCGCCCAAGCTAAATGCCATGAGTTTTGTTGCACCCAAAGATGTAGCAATAGCAGCCAATTTACGGTGGGAAACTGATCCCATTTCGGGTAAAGTACCTAATATAGGCCAACCGATTGGACCACGAAGTGTTGGTGAGCTTTGGTGATTATAATTTCTCCATGCGAAGCCTCCGGGTATCAGCCAGTAGCTAGGTAAGACAGCAAAACAAGAGATTAAGGAGACAAAAAGAAGAGCGAAACACGTTGGACATTGCCATGTGGTCGCTAAGCACAGGACCAAGAAACAGAGGATTGCTATACGGAAGGATTGCATTAGGAAATGAAAGAGAAGGTGATTGCAGAATCTAAGTTTTCTCCTTGTAAGAAAATTAAGCCAATCGACTTGTTAAGAGATGGACATTTGTCATGGATATCGCTTAAGCTTTGTTCTGTATTTATAGAACGTGGAAAGTGATTTTACTTGAGGCCGTGGTTACTTTTGCTAAACCTTGATTAGGAGCTAAGCAATCTCACGAGTTATGACCAAAGCTAAAGAGTTGAAGGCATTAAACAAAATAAGTCACCCAAATGCAATAACCTGAGATTTCTTTGGTGTCTCCAACTAAAAAAAGATTAGCCTGACCAATACTACTGCCCCAAAACAATTAGATTTTGAGGTCTGACATAATAACAGAATTTTGAGGAGTGCATATCTCCATTGATTGCGTAACTACATGAAACTCCAGTTTTCCATATCAAATTTTATGCTCAATTAAACTACTTTAAATACACATCATATTTAGGGATCTTTTTTTTTAAAGATTAGCTATTATTATTTGATATGTAAAGGATGACGGATACCGGTAATTAATTGTGGTATTCCTAAATCGTGCATGTTATAAGTGTAGAGTTCCATTAACAACTCCTATAATGCCAATAAAAAATAATCAATTAATCTCAAGCAACCCAAAACGCAATAAGCAATCAACCCAAGCAATATAAACTATAGAAAAGTAAATAGAACACCAAATCTATATAGAAAACCTTTCAGCATAGAAGGAAAAATTATGAGTCAAGCTGATAAGTAAATCTACTAAGTCAAATAACAATTTAAAAGAGTTAAAGTTTTGAGATATTGACTCTTGCTCGAAGCACACCACAATACAACAATAAGTAATCCCGACCAAGTTTCAGGGTGAAGTACTAGTTGATTTCCCAAGTTATCACTACTCTTAAACTAATCCCAAAACAACAAACTCAAACATAATTTGTAGCTTAAGAATACTACTTATGGAATAAGAAAATTTTCTTTACCCTCTTAGTCTTTGACCTTTTCTCTTTTTTCATTGTTCTTTTAACTCATATCCAAATACCTCATATGTTTCTCCTTTTATACTTAAAAATAGGGTTTTTATATTGAACACAATTACTCACACAGTCGTGTACAATGACCTTGTCCCTTAATCTTCCAACAAGCATATACAATGACCTTGTCCCTTGATCTTCCAACAATCGTGGATGTATACAGTTCTAGCAAGTCACACGGTCTTGGGACACGACCATGTACAATACCACATGGGCATGTTTGCCTTACATGGTTGTTTATGTCTTCAACTCTCCTTATTCAATCTATACACATTTGTATTGACTTATACGATCTATGCACACAACTATATATACCAGAGACACGGGCATGTCTAACCTTCACAAGGTTGTGTGTGTCTTTAACTCTTGTCTTTCACGTTTTATGCAATCACATAAACATACATAGTCTTCATATGCGATTGTGTCCTCCAAGGATATGGGCATGTCTCTTAAAACTAGCTTCAACTTAACAATTTTCTGTTTTAGCTTCACCCATTTGTGTTGGTGATGTCTCAGAAATTCCGACAATGGCAATAAACATGAACAGACATGCAATAGACGTATCAAGAAAATAAGTCGGAAAGAATAAAGAAGTAGTT
>JANZLH020000005.1:2235085-2249442 GCA_026770325.2 Erythroxylum fimbriatum | reverse complement strand
TAATTCTTTTAATACTAACAATGCATCACAAAATAATAATTTCTCAACAAATCGAATTTCACTAAATCCCTTCATTTTATTATCATAATCTACACAATAAAATCATCAATTGATTCCAACCAATGTAAAAATATCAAACTACAATCTCAAAATAATTTAAACATGCTTGTTACGAATCGGGGCCCAACAACATCTCCCTTACAAATCCTACATATAGGGATTAAATGTCGTGCCAATTTTAGTGTTTATATTGGTATCAGAAATGTGTTTCAACTCACACAAATGCCACCTCCATATGAAACACTACAGGACCAATTTTTGGAATACTGTCCTGAGAACCATGCCTAGTTCTCACATCCCCATCCTCTATAGAAAAATATTAACTTCTTCATCGAACTACCATTTAAAAATTATGAAGACATCAACCTACCAAGCCTGCTCATCCAATTATGAATCCTGATGATCTAAAATTAGCACAAGAAGAATGTGTTATCCTACATCAATAAGGAGTGATCGAGCCCACAAAATCCGATTGGGCTTGTCAAGCTTTTTATGTTAATAAGAGAGTTAAACAAATGCTAGGGAAAAGGAGGTTTGTAATTGATTAGGAACCTATTAGTTCTTTCCTAAAAGATGATAAGTTCCCACTGCCAAAGATTAGTATGCAAGTCTTCTTTCTCAATGAAGCTAGAATTTTCTCTAAGTTTGATTTAAAAGCAGGCTTTTGACAATTGAAAATTGACCCCCAAGAAAGATACAAGACATCCTTCTATATTCCTAATGCCCAATATCAATGGACAGTAATTCCATTTAGACTCAACGAGTCATGAAAAAGATTTATAAGTCCATTGTCTCCAGTACCTTGGTCTATATTGATGACATACTTCGATATTCCAAAACCTATGGAGAATACTAGGCCCTAATCTAATCTTTTTTGGATCTTACAAAACAATATGAGATTATGCTCTCAGCTAAAAAGAGTCATATTGGGATGACCCAAATAGAATTTTTGGGTATAAAATTCCATAATGGATTTAATCAACTTGGTCCAGACATAGCTAGTAAGCTATTGCACTTTCCTAATGAAAATCTTAACACTAAACAAATTTAACAATTCCTTGGAATTGTTAAATACATTAAAGATTTCATCCCCCCACGTGGCTGATTATAAATCTCCCTTCTTAAAGTTGCTTAGGAAGAATCCATCACCATGGAATAAAGATCAAATAAGAGCCATTCGACACTTAAAAACAAGCCTGTCAAAATATATCTACTTTAAATATTCCTAACAAAGGCCAATGCATTATAAATACAGGCGCTAGTGACCATTATTGGGGTGTTATCCTAATTGAAGAGATTGATAGAAAAAGACACTACTGTGGCCATGTCAGTGGCCAGTTCAAAGAATCAAAAAAGCATTATCATGCCAGCTACGTAGAGATTTTGGCAGTAAAAAAGGCATAAAAAAATTTAACTTCCATGTCAGTCCTTACCACTTTTTGATTGAAATGGACAATACAGCTTTTCCCAAGATTTTTGGGCCTAAAAAGAAGACACGGCCAAACAACTGGTTGTTTTGATGGCAAGAATGATTTTCCTACTATAAATTCACCATTCATCATATCAATGGTCACCACACCATTCTTACAAACATCCTTTCTCAGGCTCATAAACTAATTTGGTTCCTCTGTCCCTCACTCAAGATATCCATACCTTTCTTCCTTCCTATCATAGAGTATCCTTCATATGTAAAAATCAACAAGTCTTTTTTGCCCAATATAAAGACTCCTCCTAAAACAATGAACGACATTACTCTTATTCTCCAAAAGAGCGTGTTCTAATACCTCCACATTGTTCTCACCACTCTAAAAATCCCTCCACATCCTAATTATTTTGATACAAAGGCTCCCTATCAGATTGTTTACCATCTCTATGATTCTCTTTCTGAAGCCAGCATGTGGCATTTTTAGGCATTATTTGCCCTCTATACTTGCTCAATTTCTATTTCACCATTGCATGTTTATCAGCAGCTTCCAAATCTAGCTAATGCTGACTCACTTATGTGAACATTTCTACAATGGTTCCAACCAATGCAAAAATGGCATCTCCAACTTAGGCAAATTTTAAGCAAACACCAATTATAGGATATTCTCCTCTTTGAACAGAAAGCTCATTCTATTTTCATCATTCATTATCTATATAGCCTTATTGGTTATGATTACATTTGCATTATCAATCATTTCTAGAATTGGTGCACTATCACAAATTGGCCCAAGTAACATAAAGATCTTCTAAGAGATCTTTACTTCTTTCTATACCATCTGAACCATTACCCAAAGATCACCAAACTTACAACATGTACCTCTCTGGGAATATACCTAGATGATTTTACCCTATCAGAACCCATTTCTCCTACTGATAGATATTGAACCTCCATGGATCAATTTGCTACTATAGGTTTCAACATCATGGCTAGAGAAGTTGCATGTCCTCTTAGCTTTGAGCCTAGGAGGCCTCCTAGTTTTAAGTCTAGAAGAACATTTGAACTGGGAGAAAATTCTAAAAATCCAAAGCCCAACACTAGCACTGGGCTTAATCTTCCCGATTATGTCTAAGATGCCTAAGACCCATGGCTTCTTGTTTGGACTAATATGAAATTTGACCTTTTTATCTAAGTCACAAACAAACTAGATGAAGGCATGGACATAACAAACGACCCAGATGATGACAGTGGCGACCCGCGCTCTCTCTCTATACCTCCTTACTAAAAAGATTCCTTCTTTTCTTTTTAGTATATTCTTATCTTTCAGGAATACTATTGGGATCCAATGTCTCCCAATAATTCTTCTTTTTTACTTTTGTTTTTGCTTTTGTGTGTTAGTGTGTATTATTGTACTATGGGAATTTTTTTCCTAAAAGTTTTTTAGTCTCTATCCCCCTTACTCAGCCTATAAAAGTAAGGCTTCTCCTTAGTTGTAATCAGAAGTAAAAAATCAATAAAAATATTGTGTGTGTTTTATCCTATGACTTCTTTTTAAGTTATCTCTCTCTCTTAAAAGCTCGATTCTTGAATAATGTAGTTACAGTCATACAAAAAAGTCAAGTATGCTCTACACTTGCCTCTTTATGAGAATCCTACGTATCATAAAGTCTTAGTTTATAGATCCTATTTAAGGTCTTTGTTAAAAGGGGAAAGATTTGACATTTTAGATTTCCAAAAGGCAGGCCTTAAGAATTGATTTCCATACAAAGGAGAAGGACTTGCGTCTTGACTAATAGACCTAGAATCTGAGCTACAGTCAATCGTTGTTTATCTTTGATTTCATATAGAATCTGTTTTATAAGCCACTTTACTGGTATATAGGCTGGAAACCTATGATGCGCCTCTGATGAGACTTATCGGTGAAAGATTTCATGAGCCTAGGAGTCACAACGAGAATAAACGAAAGATAGTAAAATTACCAAACTAATTAATAATAAATGGTCTTACTTAAATTAAATATATTAAGAACATGTAAAATGATTTTTCATTATTATTTAAAATATATTGATTTAATATTAATTTTTCAAAAGAAGAAATAAACATTGGTTTGTAATCAAAATAACTACTTTTGTGTTAATACATTATATATTAACGATATCCAATAGTATTATATATTATTTCAAATAATTATTTAAAAATAATGTATTTCTACTTTTTGTTAAAATCCCGATGTTATAAATGTTTAATAGCAATCTTAAACTTTTTTATGATTATGGTCTAGTTTTTAATATATTGACATTTAATATATTAAAAATTTATTAATAGTATCAGACATAGGATTTTGATGGACGATGGGTTTAAGCCAGTTATGCAACCTTAAAGTTAATCCAAATGTGAAGGATGTTGTCAAAGTTGTGGTAGAAAAAAAAACTTCTTGATGTAGTTGTTATTATCCTATTTCTGATGGTTTTGGGGAGAGTCCTATACAAGTTGTTTCAAAGAAAGGGCGTATAATTGTGGTACCCAATGAGAAGAATGAGTTAATTCTTATAGGACCATTATGGAGTGCAAAGAATACATAGACTGTATAATGCAAAATGATGCCACAGAAATGGATCATTTCCCCTCCCTTTTATTAACCAAATAACTTAAGTGACTAGTCGACCATATGTGTTATTGCTTCTTGGATGGTTTGTCAAGCTATTTTCAAATTCACATAGCCTTGGAGGACCAAGAGAAAATGACATCCACATTTCCATATATTATGTTCATTTATAGGAGGATACAAGTTAGATTAAGCAATGCATTTACTATGTTTCGAAGGTGCATGAGGACCATTTTTTATGATTTAGGGGATGACATCATAGACATTTTTATGGATGAAAATTTTATTTTTGATGATTCCTTTAATTTATGCCTCTATAATTGATAGGATTGTTGAAACCTGCAAAATTAATTTTGATTCTCTAAACTCTTGTAGTAGTTGTGGAATCGGATCAAATCCTATGAGAACTAAATACTAATTTCTTAATTTCAATTAAGAAAATAAAGTGGAGATTTATGATTAATTAACTAATGTAATAAAATTAGAAAGGAATTAAAAAAAACTGAATATAAAAGTGATAAATTCAAGAGTACTTAACTCTGATTTAAAGGAAAGATATCATCTAATTGTAACAACGATCATTGGTCTAAAAAGAATAATTTTCACAATTTAAATAGTTAGTCTGAAACATATTAGGATAACCATAATAAGTCTCAAAATTTTCTAAATTAATCAATTCAAACATAGCATTTAAACCAAACTTACCATGAATTGATTGGTTATGATAGTATTTCATATCAATTAAATGATAAAAATAAGCTTAGTGAAAAGGACTAAACCTTAATTAGATAATTGGCATATTTACAACTATTTAACTTACTTTTCTTATTTCTTATAAGTCAAATATGCAAATTCATAAATAACCGATTTGCCATTTATGTTTATCCTTCATGACAACTACAGGTTGCTGAATTCATTGATAGTTATAGAATAATCAATATCAAATCAATTTGTCAAATTAATCAATATTAATTATTCATGAAATATAAGATCATAAAACAAGAAATACTTGAATTAAAACATGAATATAAGTTTAGAACAAAACCACACTAGGTTATAACTACAGTTTTTAATCTCCTTGAATTAAAATATTTAGGTTTAGCCATATATGGCTTTATTTCCAACACCAACAATAGAAGAAAAAATGAAAGATTGAGAGACAACTGCTAAGAAAATGAAAAGAGAATGTTAAATAAGGTGAAGATGTGTTTTTGTCTTCTTTTCCTACTCAAAACCTAGTCTCCTCTATCTTGCAAAATTTTCTATCTAAAACCTAGTCACACTGGACTTATGTTTCTCCTCAAGCATACATCAATTCAACACATCATTTACCCTTATAACAACCTCTCATGTTCTTTCATGTTATCCAAAAAATATCTCAAAAGCTAATATATATTAAAAGTTTAGGATAAAATGACAACTGAGAGAAAAAGCACTAGTAAGACACATTGTTATAATGGAAACATAGCCTCTCATTAGTTCCATTAAAATCAAATGAAATAAGACTTGACAACCTCTCCTGGATTTCACTATATACACTTAAAGTGTGCAGGGTTCATTAAGCTCTCAAATCAAAGCATAATGAGTTATTTACATAAGTTTGCTCATTCATCACTTAATAAAGATTAACCTAATGTATAAATCAAAGGGACTTAATAAGGGTTGTAATATGGCTTAGGTAAAGCATGATAAAAAGAAGTTTTTAGGTTAAGTAAATTTGAAGGAAATCATACAAACTTATTTACTCAAGTTTCAACTTAATTTTTTCAAAAACTCATTTGATTCAAATAGCATTCCTTTTAATCACCTCATTTCTTTTTCAATTTTTCTCTTTTTTTTATTTTTTTTCATTTTTATTAAAAAAAGAGAGGAGTTTTCTTTTTTCTAATACTTCTGCCCCATTTTATAAAAAATGAGAAACGAAAACAATGCAACTTGAATCAACTAATTAATTCTTCATAAAAATAGTCAAAATCTTATGTAAATAAGATTTATACAATTCCTTTAATTTAAGGGCTAAAAATCATTAAGGAAATCAACAAAAGAAGGGTAAAAGTGGTCTATAACAAGGTTATTATGCAAGAAAAGAAAGGGTAAGGCTCAAATTGGTTTTCTAGAGATAAAAAGTAAGGTAGGCATGTTTAGGTAAAAAATGGTTATCCCAAATACCTTTATCATCTTTATACACAAATTTATCAAAAATGTGGTCTTGTCATGTATTCAAAAGTAAGTTCTAGCATAAACAAGCTATGTTTGATAATACGCAACAAAAAGATATATATGAGCACAAATGTGATGAATATTCTTAGGCTCAAAGCTCATGTAGATGTCAAAATACATCAAGTCTTACACACTTTCATTCAACAAAACTAATGAGATACTTAAAATAATTAAATGAAAAGCACTAATAATGCTTATCTCTTTCATGCATTATAACTTAACCAAAAAATGTATCATAACTTAAGGATTATTTATAAACAACAATCAAAAAATTATGAGGTTAGGAAGAATCAATATATGAATCATAGTATTTATGAGCTCAAGTACAAATCATAGAGTATCATAATACATATGCTTGCTCTCCCACACCTAAATCATACATTGTTCCTAATGTATGCACTAAATTCTCACATCTCACAAAAATAATCAATAAGAATAATGCACAGAATAGAATACTCCTTTGAGTTGTGAGCATCTGAAAGAAGATGTACTATGATGTTAGTGGACATGGTAGAGTGTGTGATAGTAGTTTTCTCTCAATATTTCATATTTTCTTCTATTTTTGGTATTGGAACTAAAGTCATGTGTGGCTAAATCTAAATATTCTGATAAAAAAGGATTCAAAACTTTAACCTTGTGAGGTTTTGTTCTACACTTAGATTCATGTTTAATTCAAGTATTTATTGTTTTATGTTCTGATATTTTATGAATAATTAATATTAATTGATCTGAAAAATTAATTTGATGCTGATTATTCTACAGTTATCCATGAATTCAACGATCCATAATTGTCATAAAGGGTTAGTAAAAATAACAAATAGGTTATTTACGAATTTGCACATTTAACTTATAAGAAATAAGAAAGTTAAATTGAATAGTTGTAGTTTTCTCAATTATTTAGTTTAGGTTTTAGTCTTTTTTTTTCAAGTTTATTACTATCATTCAATTGATATGGAATGCTATCATATACCCAATCAAGGAATGACATGTTTTGGTTTGAATGTTGTGTTTGAACAAATTAATTTAGGAAAATTTGAGACTTATTATAACTATCCTGATATGTTTTAGACTAACTACTTGAATTGTGAAAATTATTCTTTTTAGACCAATGATCAATGTTACAATTGGATGAGATATTTCCTTGAATCGTAGTTAAGTACGAGAGAATTTCTCTCTTTTATAATTAGCTAATGTGTTTTAATTCCTTGTTAATTTTAGTTTATTAGTTAATCAATCATAATCTTCCATTTTGTCTTGTCAATTGAAATTAAGAAAATAATGTTGAGTTCTTTTAGGATTCGACTTGGTTTTATGACTATAAATACAAGAGTTTAGAGAACCAAAATTAATTTTGAGGGTTTCAACAATATAATCAGAAAGATATTGTTTTCAATGTGATGAATTCTTATGCACCCCAGTTAAGGTTGGAAGAATAATTTAAGCATAAATTCTAGGAAGAGCTAGATAAGGTAATTTAGCATATTCCCCATAACGAGAAACTTATTTTAAGAGGATACTTATAATGGCCATATAAGGGCAATCTTGGACGAGTATTCTTATGCCTATGGGAGTTTCAAGAATAGAGATAGAAATAAAAATGGGACTACTTTATTGAACTTTTTGGTAGCATTTAATTTGGTGGTAGCAAGCTTATTCTTTAACAAAAAAAAGGAGCACTTGGAAATTTTTAGTAGTAAAAAACGAAGACTTAGATTGATTACTTTCTTGTGAGGTGAAGTGATTAATTAGTTATAATGATTGTAAGGTGATACCTAACACATGCTTTTCAACTTAGTATAGATTATTGCTTATGAATCTTATAATTAAGGGTTAAAGAAAGACGAGAAGTTCTTAGAGCTGCACTAAAGTTAGATGGTGGAATCTAAAAGGAGACACTGTGGAGTAACTTTGAAATAGAGTAATGTCTAAAGTATGGAAACTAGAAGGAGATGCTAACCTGATGTAGGAGGGAGTGATAACTCTTTTAAGGAATGTAGCTAAGGAGATATGGAAATTTTTAAAGGGCTCAAGGGTAGTAAGAAGGAGTCTTAGTGGTAGAATGAAGGCACTCAAGACAAGGTGAAGATCAAGAAGGCTCTATAAAGCTCTATTGGATAGCAGCACAGATAAGGAAAATGTAGCCAACAGAGAGAGTTACAAGCTGGCAAAGAAAAGGTGAAGAAGATAGTCTCAAAAGCCAAAAGTAGAGCTTGCAAGAACTTATATCAAATAATGGAAAATAAGGATGGAGAAAAGGATAAATTTAAGTTGGTGATAGCTAAGGAACGGAAAGCAAGGACTTGGATCAAGTTTATTGTATAAAGAATGGAGCATAATGGGTGCTCGTGGATGAAAATGAAATCAAGAGAAGATGACAAAGCTACATTTATAGGCTTTTTAGTGAAGGCAAAGATAACAACATTTTCTTTGGTGATTTTAGCACTCCTGAGCAATATTGTAGTTTCACTTCTTGCTAGCATATCATTAAATAAGAAATTAGAGGAAATTTAAGGAAAATGAAGAGTGGAAGGGTAGTAGGACCTAATGACACTACAAGAAATTGTTTTTTTAGTCAAAGTAAAATTTTGTTACTAAAAGCAGTAATATTAGTCACTACTATTAATAGTGTCTAATTTTTAAAGTCATCATCTCCTGTTACAAATGCCTCTGTCACTAATAAAATAGCGACTAATTTAGAAAAATGGTTACAATTATGCAACACTTTTGTGACAAAAGTACTAACACTAAAAACTATGGAATGTGTGACAAAACTATATAGTCACAATAACTGTACATGTTTGTGACAAGTTTGTTGACACAAACAATATAAAGTAGTGACGAATAAAGTGGTAGCAATACTTCATTTTATTGTGACATCATCATTGCCACTAAAATAATTGAAAATATTAACAAAATAATTGACACTACTTTTTTTATCAGTGTCCATTACTCCTTGGTTATTAATATTTTAAGGAAAAAGTGTCAACATCATTTTGTCAAAAAAATGAAAAAAATTTCTTACAAAAAATATTGTCTCTAATGTGTTTATTATTTCCACAAATAAAATTATTAATCAACAATGGAATTGATTAGTAGAAAAAGAAATTTGCATCAGTGACTACATTGTCTAACAGATTTCGTCACAAGTAACAAAGTTATATGTTACAATAATATTGTCACTTAATAAAGATTATATGTTACAATAAATTTATCACTAATGTGTTCAAGTTTTTAATAAATAATATTATTAAATTTAACAATTTAACTACTTAATTGATAAAAAAAATTGTATTGGTGGCCATAAAATAGAAGTTGTCACAAATGATAAGGATTTTTAGTGCCAAGATATTATGACACAAGCAAATAAAAATTATTAGTATATATAAAATATATAAAAATCACCAAAATGTACAAAATTCTAATTTCCAATATATAAAATTGAAAATTTTAATATTCAAGACAATTATATTTATTACAATTATCTCAAAATACTACGTGCTTATTTAAGCTAAAACTCACATGACTAGTTGAGGTATTTGAGGGTGTGGCACTTGATGGATCTCCAATTGAGGCGGAAACATTGAGTAACAAACTAGGAATTACTCCAGTATTTGCCAATTATGCAAAAACAATTGAAATTTGTTTCATTTCCATGGCTTGCTTTTCAATAGTTGCATCTTGAGCTTGAATATTCTCATTTTGTGTTTTTGTGATTTTAGTAAGTCTTACAACTTCATTATCTATATCACTTGCATGGTTTTTTGCAACGTTAGCTTCATTAGAATTTGACTTTTTCTCAAGACTTAGATGTTATGCCTTTAACACCTAAACCACGTAAATAGCTTGACTTTCTTTCGAGGACAAAACCAAAATAGTCAACTAGTGATAGAGGTGTAGATGAAATCTTTTTTTTTTCTCGCCCTCTTCTTGAAGCTTATTTTGCATATTTAGAAAAAATTTGAAATTTTAGTAAATTAATTTTAAAAATTAAAAATATCTAATTTGACTATAATTTGCATACCATTATTTCTTCTCCATTTAGAACAGACAGACCAAATTATATTTGGCTTTTATCGTGATACCTTCTAAACTTTAATAACGTCATGCCACTCATCATAATCTTTATCTTTCTAAAAAGAAAAAAAGAAAAGAAAAAAACATTAATGATTAATTAGAACTTGATTTTTTAAAATGTAATTTTAAATTTAAGTAAATAAAATTTTACATCCCACATGCAATCTACACAATCGACTTTAGAGCAAACACTAATTTTATCTCTTACTTTTTCCTATTACTTGTAATATCATATTTCGAGGCTTGATAACTACAGATAGTAACAAAAGAATGAAAACTCTTACAATAAGAGTCTTGCCGCACAAAACACTTTCTCTCAAAATTGTTCTAGAACTGAAACAATCAAATTCAAAGACAAGTCTACCTCAGGACACAAGAAATTAAAGCATACCTAGTAATGTAACCGCGAGTAAAAAGGTACTTGTCAATCTTCTTGAGGCTAGTGGCTAAGCCAAGATCGTAGAACATGGCTGCCATTGCAAGCTGCTACTTAGAAGACTTTCAACTAAACACATAGACAAAAGGAAATACAACTTAGTTAAAGAAATAGAAAAAAGAGGGAGAGAGAGAAAATGAAGCTACTAATAGTGACTGAGATAGAAGAGAAACACGAGAGCTTACATGGTGTGGAGATGGCTCGTCTGATATGAACTGTCAAGTCAGCGAGGAGGCTATGTGAAAACTAAGAAGAAAAGCTTAAAATCCTAACGCAATTATAATGGAGTTTGGGATGAAACGACAATGTTTGTGTTAGAATCAAATGAACAAATCATAAAATATAGGATCATTGTATATGCATGGAGGAACAAAACATACTTGTCTTGATAATTTGTTAGTTTCCACTGGTTAGACAATGCAGAACCAAACTTGTTATCTGCAAATTCCAAAATACACACACACATACTTGTGTTCAAACCGTTGCCTTATATATATATCATCTGTCTGTGAATAACTACCGGTAGTAGTTATTAATACCAGATGATCATTTGACCCATTATGGGTGTAAAACGGCATCAGTTTGGCATATGTATCTCGAGCTGGTCTTGTAAGTTCCTAGGCATGGACTACGTAGGAACACGGAACTAGAGACTCTTACATTACAGAAAATTTTTTAATTTAAATTATTATTTTAAATTTTAATTCCAATAAAAATTAAAATTTTGCCCCTATTAATTTAATTGGTGACAAAAAATAATAAAAAATTATAGATATATTAAGATATCAAATAAAAAATAAAATAAGAGTCCATCTATTTTTTATTCATAAGGGCATCTAGGGTACTTTTTTTATCCCTATTATCACTAGTGCTAGACGATTTGTACCGTTTTTATTCATTTTTACGACTTTATATGCTACGATTTTTAATCTACAATGAGAAATCTTATCTTGTGTCTTCATTAAAAGTCTAAAAGAATGTAAAGATTAAAATTGTACCAACTATATCACAACTTACAAGAGCACATCTTTAAATTATACATACGACACATTCTTCCAAAGAAAAGAAGTGAAAATTTACCTATAAGCACTAGAACGGGGTGGAGCCTGTGGGAGAATCCTTTCCACAATTGCGTTCAATATAGATTATTGTTTTTCGCTTTGGGTGTGGTAGTCCTTGTGAAGTTAGGGGAAAAAAAGCTAAAAAGCTAAAAAGTAGTGTGATGAAGAAGCCAAAAGGGTAGAAAAATCTGAATAAAAAAAAGTCAATTAAGCATGTAGTTTTTATCTCTCTATTTGTAAGCTTTCATTTAAAAAAGTCATGGGCTCAAATAATAGTAATCTTAATAAAAATGGATGGGCTCAGATTTTATTTTTTATTTGATATCTTAATATATCTATAATTATTATTTTTTGTCACCAATTAAATTAATGGACGTAAAATTTTAAATTTTTTATGAAATTAAAATTTTTTAAATACAGTAGGGGCAAGTGGGGCGTCCATGGTAGGAACTTTATGCTTATTATTGTTTTTTATTTTTTGATCTCATATATTTTTATAAGTTTAATATTTGATTAATTGTATATGACAATTTACTAGTCTACGATAATTAATAAAATATTTGGATTTTATAATATAACATATTATAGAATAAAAAAGAATTATTTTAGGATTTAAATTCTAATGTATTTTTCCCCTTTCAAAAGGATAATATCTCAAAAGCTTGCGATTTTATTTCTTATAAAAATTATCCCTATATTAAAAGAAAAAGAATTTAGTCTACTATCATAAGGAAGGCTTTTAAATTATGAAATATAAATTATATTCCAATTGCAAATAATGGTAATTATTATTATGAACAATACAATTATAATTATGGTTATATTTATGATAAAGAAACCACATTCACAATATAATGCAACTTAAACCCAAACATGATATTACAAATTTAAAACCATGCCTAATTGAAAGATGATCAGGGCTTAACTTGATAGTTTAATTTTGATATAATCAAAATTTGAATTAAATCAATATTATATTAGTTATTTAATTTTATAAATGATGACGAGACAAAATTAGTAAGTTAAGATGATGAAGGCAATGATCACAATGATTAAGCATTGACAAGAACTTTGTTTTAAAATTTTGAATAGGTTTAGAGTTTTGCTTAATATTTTGGCATAAGATTTTTATTATATTTAAACATTTATTTATTTTGATGAAATTTCAAAGTTATGTTTAGAAAATATCTATTGATATGTAAAACATTACTTTTAGATTATCAATATATCTAGTTTGAATATTTTATAAGAAAACATTTAAATTTGTTTAAAAATAATTATATTAAAGAAAAATCATAACAAGCAGTTCTTAGTCCCTAAAATTCGTACAATAATGACAAAATTAATCATTTGAGTGGTTATTTTAATATGTTATTATAACAAGAAATAGTTATCATTAATTTGTTACGTTTATATCGACACTAACCTTTGTAACAAAATGTTGATCAAGTGACAACAAAATTTCTTGTCACAAAAATTACAAATAGTAGTGCCTATAGTGATAGTTCCATTTTTATGACAGTACTAAGTAGACACTGACTAATTAAATTTTTATTAACAAAAGTTTTGGTCATAAAAAATAAAATATCGTGTGATGGTAAACTGTTTCGTCACTGAGAGTTTTTGCCTTTTCGTCTCTCTTTGAGAGTTTTGTTTCTTTTCGTTTCTCTTTGTCTTTTCAGCTCTATGGCTGACAATGAAGATACTTCTCGGTGGAAATGGCGGCGCTATCAGTGAATGGAGAGGAGATTGTCGGAATTGAATTCCAAGAGGAGGAGGTTAATGTTTATAAAGAGGACTATTCTCTGTGCCTTGTGGGTCGTTTCTTAACCGATAATCAGATAAAATTTCAGTTTATGAAGCAGACCATGGCCTCGGTGTGGAAACCTGCTGAGGGCATGTCGGTGTCGGAAGTGGTTGAGGGGTTATATGTCTTCAAGTTTTATCATGCTGTTGATAGAGATCGAGTTATGAATATGGGACCGTGGACGTTTCATAATCATTTACTGTTAATTGAGAAGATGGATGGTTATTCGGATCCAAGGGAAGTTCCTCTGTTTTCTTTCTCTATTTGGGTCCAAATCCATGGTCTAAAGCCTGGCTTTAATTCTGAAAATGTAGTGGAGCGTGTGGGGAATGAGATGGGAATGTGTTTAGAGTGTGAAGAGAATAATTTTTCGAGGGTGAAGACCTTCTTTAGCTCCTGGAATTCGTATATGCGTATGCGTGTTCGGCTTTGTCGGACCCTGTTCCCGGAGCCCGGCGGTCCGTGGTGGTGGGCCCTGACTGAAGCCCATTCCCGAGACATTGGCCCTGCTGAGGCCCTGAACCTGACACTTGCTGCTAACTCACTTTGGTGGTGAGCTTACACTGATTTAAACTTAAACCCTGTCTACTCTTAAAAATCTCTAAAATATGACTTTTTAAACCATGTCCGTTAAACGGGCATGTGTGTCCGTTAAACGGACATGAACTGGA
>JANZLH020000005.1:2200820-2214107 GCA_026770325.2 Erythroxylum fimbriatum | reverse complement strand
TTCCACTAATACTAACATGACAAAAGCATAGCTACGAAGAGGAAGCTGATACTAAAGATTGTTTAGATACGATAAGCAATGACAAGTTTATAAAAATGAGAACTTCCGCAGTGTTAACAAGAAATCAGGAATTTGTAAATGAACAGGTGAAGCACTGAGATAAGACAATGAAATGGAGGTGAAATCCTTCTGTCACAAAGGTAATTAAATTGAGATTTCACTGAAAAAGTGAAGCGAGCTCCTTTGTTAACTGCCAATAGCCAAGTATATAGGAAATTGAAATCCTTAATTCAAAGTACTAACAGGATCGAAAGAAGTAAATGGCCAAGCCACTAGTTATGGACTATCGTAAAAATAAATGAAACATGAGTAAATGGCCAAGCCACTAGTGATGGACTATCATAAAAATAAACGAAACACGAGAAGTAAAGAGCAGAGAGATCAAGAAGAAACGTTTGAATCAGAAGAACACCCAGAAACGGGAAATGTCAAAGTAGCCAAAAGAAGAACAAGAGAACACACAACAGAAGAAAAAGGGAGAAACCCAGATAGGAATATGAAGATGGAAGAAAAATATAAGCAGAGAAATTGCAACCCGAAGTTGGAGGAAATTAAAGCAAGCAAGAAAAGCTAAAGAAAATGGAAAAGAGGAAGTGAAAAGATTAAACCTTGGAGCTCTTCTCAGGAAGTAGAATACCAGAGCTGGTTTTGGAAGGGGAACAATTTTCTCAACCAAAATGCGATTCAACAAAGGCACTAAACGCTTTGCCATTAGTAAAAACTGGAGAGGCAGAGAGAGATACTGAGCACAAGTACTACTTCTTGGGGTTTAGGGTTTTTTGGTTTCATGATCTTGCAATTTAATACTAAATGATTCCGTTACGGGCTTAATTAAATCATAAACTCTAATGGCACCAAAATTATGAAAAGCATAGGTCAAGTGTCACCATCTATGAGATAAACAACTCCAAATGAGTTAATTTAAGAAATTCAGAGTTTAAAGAAAATGGTTATAAATCAGCTTTTACTCTAAGACTTATAAATATAGTTTATATCAAAACTATTATTTAACTTAAGTTATTAATTTATTTAAAATAATACTATAAATTATTAATTTATTTAAAATAATTCCATCTTTAATTTATCTCATCCAATTCTAATTAATAAAAGTCACAACTTAAGGTTTAATATCCATCTGATCCATAATCATCTACAACCTGTGAAACCTCATGAAAAACATAGCTCAACAGTAAACATCACAGGCTCCCAGAAGTCTATTACCTATCCTTTTACAGTAGCTCCATTAACACTAGCTCCTACGTAAGGAATTTACATCTTCCTACAAAAAATGATCAAGTAGCGACAACAAGAAATAGAGAAGGGAGGACTGAGGGGAAGATCTGGCATACGATGCCATTTCAGGACACAAATCAATCTTAAACCTAACTAAAAGCATTATGGGTCAGGGGAAGGGAAACTATTTGAAAATTCTTCACAAATTCTATCATATTAGGTGATGTAGATTAGTTGCGTAAGTTAAATTCAGGGATGGATAGAGAAAAGGAAAATGCTTAACACAGAATGTGCCTCTTTGGAAATTTAAAAAAAGATGTTCAGTATCGCATTCAACTTGCAGAAATTGTCTTTTAAGCTAAAGTTTGCTTAGTTTCAAATTGATTTTGTATATCCAGTACTCGATGTAGTTAAGTACCGCATAATCAAGTAAACCTAAAGAGGTCATGAACTAACAAATCCCTCCAATCCTGCACAAGGAGAAAAGAAATTAAACATATTTCTTCAATCAGCATATGGGCAATCCATTCTGTTCAAAGCTATTCTTCATAATAGAACAGGCAGCATAAACAAAAAGCGTATTTGAACAACTTCGATCCACCCCTATCTTAACCAGGCAGCTTCCTTTGATTCTCCCAACACAACACCAACTTGAAGGCTACTATGCTCTAAGACCTTTTGATTTTTTTCAGAAAATCTCGGGCAGCATCCAAACTTAGTTCTTCATATACCTGTATGTCAGGAGATGCAAAATAGTTTTTAGAATTAACAACTGGAAAATGCAAGTGTGCAGATAATATGGTAAGATCTGCATACAAGTTTCCTGTGAACTTCTTAAAAAGCCATGCAAAACCTCTCAGTCTCTGCTGCACCCAATTGCACATTCACATTGACACAACATCGTTCTCATAAGGCACATCCTAAAGCATTCCGAGATAAAGAACTTATAGCCGAGTGATCAATCTTAACCTAACAAAATAAAAAAGAAGAAAGAGAACATATCAATTTCCAGAAAAGATTAAATTGTCCTATCATGCATAAGAAAAAGGCTCACACTTCACAAACCATCATTCCTTGGAATAACTAATTGTCAACAGATCGTTTTAACATCCTGCCTAAAATATAACATACACGATCATTCACAATGACATTCAGATAATTGAAAGAATACCTTCGACAATGAACTAGCCAGCTTAAGCTTATGGACTATAGAGTAAATGGAGTAATCAACAACAGTCTTTTATGCGAGAGTTATTAGCTTAAACTCGGTAAAAGAGTCATAAATAGCAGCGCTTATGTAGAAAATGAAAGCAATATCACCTTAACAGGCCGTAGGCAACATCAAAATGATCACAAAAACAGAGACAAACATGAGCCCATTAAATACAAGCTAAATGAGGTCACAAAATAGAACTAATTGATCAAATGAAGTCATCACAGCCTTGAATCAGTTCCTGTACCTAAAAGTAGCATCTTATCATATATTCACGTGTAATGACAGCATTAAGATGGGGAAGCATACCTTCTTCTCTGCTGCCAACTTCAGCTTCTTCCAAAATGGATCTATTGAAAAACACATGCACAAAAACAAAGTAAGAATACGATTTTAAAGAGATAAAGACGGCAAACACGAATAGATATTAGTAACCCAGTTCCAGAGGGTCTTATCAATTTTTAGACTTTTTATATAACAAAAACAATATGACCAATAAGTGAAAGTTTTAAAATATTATTCACTACTACAGACTACATATGATTGAAATTCTAGAATCGCCTGTATCATATACACTTGAAGAAGTTGAAATTCTAGAATCTCCTGTATCATACACACTTGAAGAAGTCTGACATGGCAACAACCAGTTCAGTAATGCAGTGAGGTCATGGAGCCTGACAACATTTGGATTGATAGTTGAAGGTTTGCAACTGGCACTTAATTTGTAGTTCTGAGATGTACATCTTTGAATATGATTATGTTTATTGGAATCACAGAATGTACAGACCTCTATTTATGATTTCTTAGATGGAAAAGCCATTACATATAGAGCTTTGGTTAGTGATGGACCAAGATTTCTGCAAGTTCCCTATGTAAATTAACACGACAGGAAAGTATGTAGAAGATCCTCAATCAATAACAAAAAGACATGACACGGGGACAGCAAACAAAGAATATGTAACATGATAAACATACCATTAACATCAATAGCCTGATTCTCCTTCTCGTTTTCATCTTCTCCTTCCCATGCATCCTGCCATTTCTTTATCTGATGTACCAAGTTCCTAAAATTCTGATGTACCAAGTTCTTAAAAGTGCCGGCTAATTTTAAGCAAGTGTCGGCTAATGTAATAATGCTGGCAAAATTCTGCTACTCTTTTGATATTATCAAAGGAGTCAATTGGATGATGCATATTTGTTTTTTCTAACTTCTTTAGTTTGTCTTGTTCTCCGTTTCACACAGCAGTTCTCATAGTTTCCACAATAAATTTCCCAGTGACATTGAAAAATGGATTTTGCCCAGGTTGAAGAAAATTTGTTTGCAGCTACTGATGCGAAGGTATGACTCTGTAGTGTCTTCCACAAGCCACACATATTTCAAAAGTATTTCGTGGCTACTTCTAGAAATTTCTTAGAAGTTAACAGAGTCAATTAACAGTCAAATATGCCGATTCTTATTCAGCTACATGGAGAAATGTGCAAGGAACTCTCTGCAATTTATTGTAAAATCTTGTCAATTTTCCCATCCTTGGAAGCTGCAAGGCCTAGAAGCAGGTCTGGAATTCAGGCATTATGTTCACTTCACGTTGCACTTGAGAAAGCTAGGAATGTTCTTCAGCATTGTTCTGAATGCAGTAAATTTTACTTGGTATGATTGCTTCCACTCCTTATAACCTTCTGTTGTGTTTTTTCTTGATTGTTGTTCATTAAACCCTTTTTTGTGCTTTTTAAGGTTTCACTTAGAGAATGACACTATGACACAGTTCTTTTGAAATTTTAAAAGGCAAGAGGTGCCCTCGTAGATAGTCTTAGGTGTGTCGAAGATATTGTGTCACAATCAATTGGTTGCTAGGTGAGGATTCTTTTCGACGAACCTCAGAAGGAGAATTAAAACATAAATTGCTGGTTGGAATATCTTATTAGGAGTCTGTTTGTTATAATTGGACTTGTTTTTTCAGAGAACTTCTACAATAGTTGCACATAATCTTGTGACACCAATATTTCCTTGATAGACATTCTACTATAATCTTGTGAAGAAGTGAGACATTGTTTATCTTCAGTCTTCTTTCTGTTACTGTGCGTATTCTCCAAAATTGTTATTGATCTATGGTATTGATTTTTCTTCCTTAGATTTTGGAGGTCGTAAGTAAGCTTGAAGGTACGGTTTTGTCACTTGGTCCTTTAGAGAAGCAAGTGGGCGAGGAAATTATTGCGTTACTCCAGCAGGGGAGAAAATTTGACAACCACAATGACAATAATGAGCTAGAGTCTTTTCATCATGCTGTCACTAAACTTGGTATTACCTCTTCTAAAGCTGCTCTTACAGAATAAAGAAGGGCTCTGAAGAAACTGAGAAAAAGAGCTCGTACAAAGGAGGATAAGAGGAAAGAATCAATTGTTGCTTATCTCCTGTATCTTATGAGGAAATACTCGAAGCTGTTTAGAAGTGAACTTGCAGATGAGATTGATTCGCAGTGTTCAACACCTTGTTTGCCAACAGTCCAGAGTTCTTCAGAGGATGGAGGCTGTGGTGGTGACGGCCATGCCTTCGAGCGACAGCTTTTAAAGCTTAATTCTTTTAATTTCAGGCCTAACATCAGGAAATCTGGACAGATGCCTGTCCCACCAGAAGAATTAAGGTGTCCAATCTCATTGCATCTAATGTATGATCCTGTCATCATTGCTTCTGGACAAACTTACGAAAGAATCTGCATTGAGAAATGGTTCAGTGATGGGCATGAAACATGTCCGAAGACTCAACAAAAGTTGTCTCATCTTGGTTTGACTCCTAATTACTGTTAAGGGTCTTGTTACTAGCTGGTGTGAACAGAATGGAGTTCCAATTCCTGATAGTCCCCTAGAGTCTCTTGACCTCAACTATTGGAGGTTGGTTGTGTCTCAACTTGAATCTGCAGATTCAAGATCTGTAGGTAGTATCAACTGTGGCAAGCTAAATGGTTTTGAAGTGGTTCCCCCAGAGGAGAGTGGTGAGTGTAGCTCGAAGGCCATACCTCCTCCAGAAGAAAGGTGAGGAAATCTCCAAGCTTTTTCTGGAGGAGCAAGAGCTATTCAGTTCACCAGTGTTAAAAAGTTGTAAATTTGTCACTGATCTTCTACTTTTCTCTTTTTCTTAGTACTGCCATTACGGGCACCATTTGTCTTTCTATTTTCATGCATAAAAAGATGCACAGGCCCTTGTAAGTTATGGGTTCTTTCTTTTCCTTTACCCCCTTTTTTCGAAATCTCGTCTTCCATTCCTGGTCAGAATACTGATGTATGTACTATAATGGCATTTTAATGGAAGGTCGGCAGATTAGTCTCCTTTGAAACTGTGCTTTAGAATTTATGAGATTATAATGACAAAAACCTCTTATATCGCCTGTAATATTAGAAACTCTTAGCATTACATCATGGCTCTTGAGGTCTTTATTATATTAGGTAATTTAAACTTGGTTGCCAATTTTACCTGTTTGTTCCTAAGATTAAGCTACTTTGATATGTAATGGCATTTTCTCACCCAACTGTCTTTTCTTTTTCCTCGTAACTTTGTGTTTCAACTTCAGAGGCTCCACATACACGACCAATCCCATTTTGAATTAATATCACCTGAAGGGATACACCTTGATGTAAGAGGCTTTTTTTTGTTAGTATCTCTTTACTAAAGCACATTTCAGCCTCGGAATCATGTCCCAAAGGTAGAGAATAACACGTAACGTTATCTATTGTGGCTTCTTGCTAACAAACTTGACCTTAATTCTCCGTTCCAGTTTGTTTTTGCAATTTTCATCTTTTTATCACCTCCCATATACTCTGCTTGGTCAACCTATCAGGGTCGTCCATATTATCAGTTTCCACAAACCTTCCCCCCCTCCCCCCCGAGATCCATTTCTTTTACATCTTTACTCGGTTTTAGTTTATCATTGAAAGAAACATTAGCACTTATACGTGCCTTTTGTCTATTTTGAAGGAAATTATACTTAGTTCTGATAACCTTGTACTTACTCTTTCACCTGAATTACAATAATGAACATTTAGCAATAGATTCAACTTAGTTAACATTTATAAGGAGAAAATGATAATTTAATCCGTAATTTTAAATAAATATCAAAACTACCATGATTTTTTTCAAATATTTTAATGTTTAAATTCTCATTTTACATTAAATAGATCTTGTTATTAATTTTTATTAATAATAAGTAAGGTGAGTTTGATTTGTGAACTATTTGATTAATTTATAGAGATCCATGGAAATGCTTTTGAGTTTCTTACTAACAGCCAAAACATTGCGTTTTCCATCTTTGTTAAGTTTACGGTGTAAGTTCTGCTGAAAGGGAATCACAGATGGAAGAATTGAAAATAGTTTTTGGTATCAAGTTTTTCACATACCCAATTTCGATGAATTCTCAATCAACAACAATTTGTTATTGCGGGAGTTTGTATTCTAAAGCTTTATTATTGAAAAACTCCCTCATAGTAAAAAAAAAAAGCTTTATTATTAAATTTCAGTCTTTTGATTAATGTTGACTGCCATGAATCCTCTCATATATGGTATTTCCAATATCTTGGTTCTTTTCTTTCATTATATGAGTCCGTCTCCATTCCCATTTCCACATTACCGTAGCTAAAGCACCAATCTAAAGCTTTTTTACTTCTTCTTCATCGTCATCATCTAGTACTAATGTTCTTACAATCAACTCTAACTTAGTCCTCATAATGCTTCTTGACTCAAATTCTTGTTATGTATCCAACCCTATTTAGAGCCAAAAGTGAGTTTCGACGATCTTTGACATTTTTAAGGATTGTTGAAATAATGAACGAGTGAAGCAAAGATGGATAATGGTTGATTTGAAGCCATTTTTTAGAGACAGTTGTCTAAAGTACACCACGCCTGTTTCATTGACTTACACGATCATGTGTATAAATGTGCACAAATTAGATGATGACTTACATAGTCGTGTAAAATCAGACATACCCATGTCCCTATCATACATAGCCATGTATGAAGACCATGTAGGTAACTGCAAACATTTACGGGTGAATAGCAAGAGTTAAAGACATACAAGGCCAAGTAGAATACACATAGTTGGATACCAGATATACATGACCGTGTAAGTAGACCATGTGACTAAATGAGACCATGTATATCCACGATTCTTTGAAATTAGTTAGGACACGGTCACTTATATGGCTATATAAAAGACTGTGTCCAATTATAAACTCTTTTTTATAAAAGGGGAAATGATGAGGTTCATCAAGATGAGGGAAAATAAAATCAAAAAAAGTAAAGAAATGGAGTGAAAGGGAAGCTAAGAGGTCTTTCTCATTTTATAATTGATAGTTCTAGTTACAAGTTGTCTTTTGAGTATTTGTTTTGGGATTATAACGAGAGTGTTGTTGATTTCGGGTATTAACCTATACCCGTTGCTAAATCTTGGTGGGAAAAATTGTAGTTATTCTGTGATATAGTTCCAAGTAAGGGTTAATAGCTTGGAAACTTTAAACTCTTCCTATTTGAAATAAGTAGATTTACTTGTTAGTTTGACCCATGATTTTTCTCTCTACACTAGAGGGTTTTCATCATAGATCTGGTGTTCGATTTATTTTCTTTTTATATATATTGTTTGGTTGTTTGTTCTTACGGTTGGGTCTTTTAAGACTAGTTGATTAATCTTAATTGATGGTGAGAGTTGTGATTGGAGCCCAACAAAGTGGAATAAGAGTCAATAGTTATGGAATGCAGAAATAGCTCTATGGTCAAATTGACATATACGAACTACTCTATTTGGAGACCCTTGATGTAAGACCATTTGTATTGTAAGGATATCTTTGATCCTACTGATGTGGACAAAGGTGAGAAACACGATGTTCCATCGAAACAAAAAAGGATGACAAATAAAGAATGGAAAAAGATGAAGAAAAAACTCTAGGTACGTTTCAACAATAGATTGATACGTGTCTTAAGAAACTAATTTTTTTAAATTATAAAAGAAGCTTGAAGGTCTCCACAAAAGGAAGAGTTCCCACAACAAGGCCTCTATTTACAAGGTTTGTAAACTTGAAACTGAAAGATGGAAAATCTGTATCGGAGCACCTTAATGATTTCCAGGATATCATCAACAAGTTGACTACAATGAAGATCATTCTTGATGATAAGCTTTAAGCTTTGTTCTTGTTGAGTTCGCTACTAGATAGTTAGGAGACATTAGTAGTGACAATCAGTAATTCAGCTCTATAAGGCGTGCTCTCTTTGGATGTGATCAAAGAAAGTATGTTCGACAAAGAGATTAGAAGAAAAGAGATGAGAGTTGTAGGCTTTTATGGTAAAAAGTAGGGGAAAAAGCAAGAGTAGAGGTCCGAAAAGGCGTGGCAAGTTTAAGAACTGATCAAAGTCTAGAGGTGACAAAGAGGTGAAGACATGCCACTATTACACCAAGACAGGGCACATTAAAAGGTTCTACTACACGTGAAAGAGGGATAAAAAAGCAAGATCATCAAAATGATGAGGATGATAAAAATACAGTTGCAATAGCTTTAAGTTTAGATGATGAAGCATCATTGATTTGTGCAACTAGTGAATGCTTCCACGTCAATGAACTTTCCTATCTTAAACAAAAATGTGGCCATATCCCCTTTAATTTATAGCCAGAATTGCTCGATACAAGACTTCCTTAATCCTACCAGTTATAATAATTTTTAATATTTGTTTCTATTTAGATTTTTGAATCCATGTTAATCAGTTTGGGCCAATGATAAGCTGTGCAAAAAATTCACCATTTGTATTTGTAGATGCTAGTACAATTCTTATCTACTTAACTGGACAATTAATCATGAGCACAATGCCTAAAATTTGCAATTACTATTTAAGTTAATTTAGACCAAATCTTGTGATATTCAATACATGTCACATTGCAGCGCAGATAAGCAATTAAATGAGCAGTGAAATTGACTAGCTTACAATTTGAAAAGCTGCAAAGAGGACACATACAAACGGTGAAATGTTGTTTTGTCTTTAGAGATGGAACACTAATGCTAAAGACATCATTTTGGTAACCCAAATAAACGGGAATTAGGTAACAATCCAAAATTCTCAACGTTGCTTTTCTAAGTCAAAACCAAACTATAAGAATGGTACATCAACCAAACCAGTCAGGTTTTTGAAGTCTCCTAATGCTTCGTTCTTCAATCGGGAAGTATCTGTTCACTGCCTGCATCTGCTTCTGTCTCAACTTTTGGTTTGGATGGGTCTGCTCCTAGGGATTGTTTCTTCTTGATTCCACTAACTATATCGTCGATTCTTATAAGCATGCAAGCTGCTTCTATTGCTGTCTTGAATGTCTGTACCTTAACATTGTAGGCATCCCAAATCTGATTATGCACAAGAATGCACTTTCTTAAATCACTTTGATATGAGATAATGTCATTAGAAACAAAAGGAAACAAAAAAACATCTTTAAGAAAGTGAAAGCGAGAACATGAAGAAGAGGCGGCATATAAATAACAACTTGGTACATATGTTACCAATCCTGATAAATTCAAAACCGAAGTCTCCAACAGCATTGTAACATTACTGCAAAAACACAATATACCCTAAAAGCAAACAAATGGAGCAAAATTATCATACCTGCCTCTCTTTCATATCAGTAATTTCACCTATGTTCCCATCTATGCTTGTCCATGCATTTTCATCATTCGCATGCTGTAAAAAATATTACGAGATTTACAAAGTAAACCATTAATAAATTATGGAAAGAATATTATCATTTCATCAAACAAAAATGAACTGCAGCACAAGTATACCTTTCCTTGCAGGGCAGTCACGATCCGAATCACATTAACACCACAATTTTGAGCCAGTGTTCATGGTATAGCTTCAAAAGCAATGGCAACAGCTTTATATGGCCACTGCATCAAAATTAATAAGACAATGTAAGTGCAAGTGATTAACACGACCAAATTCCTATATAAAAAACTTACAAGTCCGTCTATCCAAATACTGATGACACCAAAAGAGAGTTTTTAATTTTGTCTTAGTTGATTATGATTTGGGATTAGAAGTATGTGGACAATGTTGACACTTTTTCTATTCCTTCAATGGACGAACTCTTTTACTTCAGAGTAGCAGATACAGTTAATTCTGTCCCACCACCACCAGGAACAAGTTTTGGATTCTTGAGTATGTTTCTGGCAACAGACATGGCATCCTGCACAAATACCAGTTCCAAAATAACACTACAATTCAACCACATTGTAGTGTTTCTGGCAACAGACATGGCATCTGCATGTATGAAACACATTGTTCACGAAACTTAATTGTCATTGTAATATACAGTCACAATACTATTTTAAAATTTCTTTTATATACCTTAATTTCTTCATGTGAATTGTAACATGTAGTTCTATAATTTTAGGGTCTCACAACTAATATGTTGGGACACATAACAAAGAACTTAAACAAATGCTAATACAATTACTAGTGATTGCAAGTCCAAATTCAGTATTAGGCCTGTTAAATAGAGGCTAGAAAGGTTTCTGTCACAAAAAATATGCATGCCATAAGAAATACGTACAGCGATTATGTCTCCAAATTGACTAGTGAATTTTGTGCCTATACAACTCTTGACCAATCCCAGCATTATTGCACCTGCAATTGGTGTATATATATATACATCAATAACTCAAACAGTATTTTCTTATTCTTACACGAATTTACTCTCGTGTGTTTTTGTTTGGCTCCCTTCTCTTGAGAAGGGTCCTAATACTACTATTGCCTAACTTGTAAAAAGCTTTCAAATTTTCCCTTAACTTAGAAGAATAAAAATTTATGACATAAATTGAATTTCTTTTTGGGAAAACAACTACAAATCAGCGTATCCAAGACAGCTACATAATATTTGTATGAATATTAATATAAAATACACAAAAACTTATGGTCATTGACATCAATATTCATTGCAATTTTGTCTAGCATGACAATGGCATCCTCCAAAGCTTTATCGTAGGCTGCAAACCAAGTAAAAGCAGACATTCTCAACCAAAATTTTATGCAAGCATGACAAAATATTGCAATAGAAACATAATGTTACCTCGACAGATGACTGTTGGATGATAGTTCTTGTCAATGAAGGCTTCTGCAGCATAAAGATCTCTCCGGCTACAAGCAATTTATTTCAATCAGTTGCAATAATAAAACCTACCAAGCATTTACATCATACAATATACAGTTCCAGATACTAACGCAATCTGCCGTATTATGTCTGATTTTAAGGAAATATTGGAAATTGTCAAGCATAACACAAAGAAAAACTTATAATCCAACAAAAACATAAAGAAAATGACATATTTCATGATGAATAATTGAATGTGAGATAGAAATTGATTCCATACCAAGAACAATAACGGATGTAGTTCCATCTCCTACTTCTTCATCTTGTGTTCGGCTTAATTCAATCATAGACTGCCATAGACAACCAAAAGGAAAATGTTTAGAACCAAAACAACACAAAATGAAGCGCAAAAATAAGAAAGTGAAAAATCAAACTACAAAAGGCAAATGAATAATGAAAAATAAACAAATAATGTTTGGAGAATGCAAAAGTCAAATAAGATAATAAAAAAGACTAAAGAGACATATGTTCCAACATAGAAAAATGAATAGCACACAATATATAAATCCAGCTGGGATCAACATCATAATATACAAAAATAAAATATTCAGCTTAGATAGGGAAAAAGAGAGAGAGAGAGAGAGAAGCATGCCTTTTGTAACGCCCCACAGTAGGGGTTAGATGATGACGGTGATTAATATTTTGGCATGCATTCATGGCATTTTTCGGGTACATTGGTTTAATGAAACTTCGGATTGATTCGGACGATATTCAGATAATTTTAGTAATTTTTGGATACTTCAATGATTTTTATAAATTGTTGGTGACGTATTTAGTATTTTCGAACAATTATTTGAAAGTCATTATTTTATGACGGAATTTTTGGTAAATTTTTGGAAGTTGTCTGGAGATTCTGGGTATTTATTTGATAGAAGAATTCATAAGTGTATTTTTGGGTATTTCACTATTCATCAAATATTAATAAGTTAATAAGTGGACGAATGATGCCTTAATTATTTTGATATGAGAAACGTGATCCAGGATCGAAGCTCTTTCATTGTCTGCTTTCAATCTGTTTTTCTACTAACCAGGTTAGTCTGTTTGATAATGAATCTGGTGTTATCTAGAACTATAGATCCAAACGTGTGGAAGATTACAGTAGAGAGAAAGGGGGAAGAAAATTTTTAGATTTATCATGTTTGAAGATTTGGATGATTTTGATAGGTTAGACTTGCTAAATAGGTTAGTTTTTAAGTGATAATGCTAAAAAAATTGAGAAAGAAAATAAAGAAAGAAAAATTTCTGCAGAATCGTGAGTCGGAAGAAGATGATGAACAGTGCGTGAATAGTGCACAGTGCAGAATAGTGAATAATGAACAGTGCACAGTGCACAGTGAATAGTGAACAGTGTTGGTGAACAGTGCATAGTGCATAGTGAACAGTGCACAGTGTAGAATAGTGAATAGTGAACAATGGATGAATAGTGAACAGTGAGATACAGTATCCGTACATATTTGGGAACAGTAGTAGTACGTATTTGTGAACAGTAGTAGTACGTATTTGTGAACAGTCGTAATACGTATTTATGAACAGTAGTACTAAGAATCCCGGAAATTTGTCATGAACATGCATTATACGTATGTACTTATGGCCAATAGTAATTTGTATATGTGTTCA
>JANZLH020000005.1:2122201-2149801 GCA_026770325.2 Erythroxylum fimbriatum | reverse complement strand
AATATGTATATATACCCTTCTTCATCACTAATGAAAATCATCTCATTACTGCCTTCTCTGCCTTCTCTATTTTGATAAAAAGTCAAAACGCCATCCCTTAGATATACTATTTTAATTTACAGGACAAGACAAAAAGTGCAGAAAATGAAGGCAAAACAACTCCTAAGGACCGCTAGAGCTAGTAGGAGTTGGGAAACAATAGTTCCAACTTGCCTTCGTTTTGTCGCAACCTAGAAGTCAACGATCTACAGCATAACAACATCAAAACCGAAGACAAAATCAAAGAAAAAAAGGAAAATGAAGACTCGCGCAAAAGGAGAAGGCTCAACAAAGAGGGCAATGCGTCGAGGCTTGGAAGTGGTCTCCAAATCAAGTAAAGGAGGATGGTTCTCTTCCTCTTCTGCTCTAAACTCTGTAACAGTCATGTTGTTAGCACCTGTAGCTTCACAAATTAAGGTAGCTTCTTTTGTAACTTTCACTTCTTTTCAAGCTCTTAGATTCTATAAAGTGAGCTTCTTTATAAGCAAGGATGAGCACATTAGACAGTAATAAATGATGGATAAAATAGTTATTTATAAAATAATAATAAATATATCGTTCATAAAACATTTTGCTGAAACTTTTTTTAAAAATTAAAAAAATATTAATACTAACAAAAGCTACAAAAACAACATTATAATGAGTCGCATGATCTATAAATTCAGAACATCTAATAGTTACACTATACATTGAAAAGATTAATTACGGCATCCAGTTGTTATTCAACCCTTGGTTAAGTTTACGTTCTTTGTTGCGGGTAATAAAGGCTTCTCGTATCAAATTTTCCTTCTTTCTTCAATTATCTTGTACAATCTCCTCTTCTTCATTTTCCTCCATAAAGAATAGATGGTATTCGTGAAAGGACATGACCTCTCTCTAGTTTTTTCGCACTCTCTAGCTTTTTCCATGCTAGTTGAGTTGTCCTATCCTCTAATCAACTACCTTTTTTGGCTACAAACTTGGTAAATTTCTTTCTTCTATTCCCAGAGTTGTTAACATTCCATTTTAGGCATGGAGACAACTAATTGCTCATTAGTCCAACCTTCAGCTCCATCATCCGCCCGAGAGCCTCACCTATCCTCCGTCAAGTTAGGCTCTTCTTTGACCACTGGATTTCTTCCTCCACCTTAAGCTCCTACTCCCATCATTTTAGCTTCACATCTCCTTTTAATCCTCTTCTTTCATTGCCTCACCTTAGGACTTGACTTATTCTTATTTCTCCGCCTTCTATTACACCCCTCTCCTTTGCAGGCCCCTTTAGTATCTAACTTGACATGTCCCAACCTCATGACTTCTTGCACCTCCTACTTTGCTCATTCAACTCCCTAGAGTATATAATCAGGTAGTTTGAGATAATGAACCATTTGAAAGCCTTAGGCTTATCGTATAGGTTAGAAACTCCCCTTAACTTCAAATTTTAACCCTACGTAGTTGGTTTTTTTCCTAGACAAGAAGTCGTTGTTCCTACATATCAAAGTATGAGCTGAATTCTCATAAAGAAAGTATGATCTGGAAAAAAAAATTCTCATTATAGAAGAGGAATATTTCCTCTTTTAAGTTCAGAGTCAAATAAAGGATTTTTCTGTAATTGACTAAGGTCTTTGGCATTAGATTGGAAGGCATACATTTTTCCTCAAATGTTACCTGAGTATGAAGCTAGATAAGAAAACGCTCAAGATAATGCATGCATAGGTATATTTCCACATTGTACCCCTATAATACTAGTCAATTATGGGTCTTAGCTATATCGTGAGTGCTTTAGCAAAACTTCTAAGACTTAATAAGCACGCGACTAATTTATAAAGAATTGGTTTTGCCAAAGTATGCATTGAGATTAAGAAGGATGATGAAGTGCTTGATACTTTCCTTATATATCGACTGAATAACGATGGTGCTTTAGTTTACGTTGAAATCTCCCTCTCTTGCCCTTAAAGGCCAGCTCAGGGAAATATAGTTAAAGCGTGGAGATCTAAGGTTCAAATTTTAGATCATTCTATTAAGTATGGTACAAAATAAACTACCAAGTACCTCTAGCTGTGTAGAGGTTTTGTAGAATCCATGTCTCACAGACGCCAATAGCACCACCGCACTCCCACAGTAACCAACCGTACAATTCATTTTTTTCCACTCTATAAATACACACGCACCTCTTGCGTCCTCTGATTTTTACGCTTGTCAGTAATCCGTTAGCAAGTTTGTTATGTACAGCTTTTATCCATTTATTCCTTTTTTGTTGTAAACGTTGTATATAAATACCACAGCATAAATGAAATCAAAGTGAAAGAGCTTCCTCTTCCAAAACTATTTGTCCTAATATTCTACATGATACCAGAGATAGAAAACTCTTGATGCGCGATGGCAAATGAAGGAGATTCGAGTACGTTCCAAACATACAAATAATGATGAGAGTGAATCGTACGAGTTCTCTGCTTCAGAAAACCCAGGTGCGATCTTGGTGACGACACTGCTAGATGAAACCAACTACCTCTCATGGAGTAGAGAGATGATCATCGCTTTAAAGGCAAAAGACAAAATAGGATTTGTAAATGGTTGCTGCAAGGAGCCAGAGAACAACCCTACCTTATAGAAAAAATGAACTGCTGATAATATGGTAATCTCATGGGTTTTAAACTTCATGGTTAAGGATTTAGCAAAATCATTCCTTGTCGTCACCACTGCTAGAGATCTATGGGAAGAGTTAAGGTCTAGTTATGGTGAGAGCAATGGACCTCAACTCCATCAATTAATGTAAGAAATCAGTAACTTAAGACAGGGGAACGAGTCAGTAACAAGCTACTTCACAAAGCTAAAACGACTTTGGGATGATTTAAGGTGTGTAATGCCTTATAGAAGTTGTCCATGTGAGGTTGGAAAACTCAACAGTACAATGGAAGACAACACAAAACTGGTTCAGTTTTTGATGGGACTTAGAGAAGAATACAACAGTGTAGTGAGTCAAGTAATGCTAAATGATCCTCTACCAGCTGTGAATAAAGCATACTCCATTATTCTTACAGTTGAGAAACAAAGAAACGTTGCTAGACTGTGCACAAATGAGGCAGGATCGATGAACGTAGCCCTCACAGCGAAACCCATCGGCAACAGGAAGACGGAAACCAGAGAAGCTTTCTCGATGAACAGAAAAGGAAGTTATGTGAGGAAAGAAGATAAATATTGCACTCACTGCCATGAAAAGGGACACACGGTGGATACGTGTTTTAAAATCCATGGTGAGCCGGACTGGTTCAGGGAACTAAAGCACAAACGCGCAAGAGAAAAAAATGGCTATGCTGGAGCAGTGGCTGAAAGTCCTATTGACGTCAAGCAAAGGAGCTTAAACAACGAAAGTATCAAGCAGGAGTCACAGTTTTGTGCTTTGAGCAAACAAGTCTAGGAGTTGATGCATCTAGTTAAGGGAAAAAGTATCAATGAATCCAATCATGTAGCTTTTAACAGCTACGCAGGTATGCATTCCATCCATAATGATAATGTTAGTTCTAAGTATGAATGTGTTTCATGGATAGTAGACTCGGGTGCATCAACCCACATGACCCACAACCGAAATTTACTCAAACACAATGCTACTACATCTGATACTCACCCAGTGATGTTACCTGATGGCTCATTCAAATCCGCCACCAAAACAGGAAACATTGCAATAACTGATTCAATTCAATTAAAAAACGTTTTGTGCATCCCTACCTTCCACCACAACCTACTGTCGGTATGTAAACTTGCTAAGGACAATAACTTAGCTGTTATATTTATATCAAACAAAGTTGTCTTGCAGGACCCGAGAACTAACTACATTATAGCAAGCTGTGAAGAAATCGGGGGTATTTACAAACTCCAACCTCACCACTTCCTACCACCAAATTCGAAGAAAGGTCCATCTTTACAATTCTATCTTAACAAACATTTTATTTGTAATGCTATTGATACTTTTAGTTTATGGCATTTTCGGCTCGATCACGTATCCACTAAGGTTTTGGAACATTTAAATTTTCACCATTTTAAGACACCAAATGATTTCTTTTGTGAAACGTGTCCTTTAGCAAAGCAAACACGGAAGTCATTCGGAAAGCATGTTATAACAGCCAACAAACCTTTTGAGCTAATTCATATGGACCTTTGGGGCTCGTATGGGACAAAAGCCTTTGATGGATCCACATATTTTTTAACCATTGTATATGAATTCAGTAGAGCTACTTAGACTTTCCTTTTAAGTAGCAAAGCCCAAGTCCACCATATTATCAACCTCTTTATCTCCATGATTGAAACTCAATTTAGCCAAAAATTCACAAAAATCCGAATAGATAATGGCACCGAGTTTGTTAACAATCCCAACCAACAATTATTTGAGACCAAGGGCATCATTCACCAAAAAACTTGCGCTTACACACCACAACAAAATGGTATTGTAGAACGTAAGCATAAACACCTACTTCAAATAACTCGAGCCCTTATGTTTAAAGCCAACTTACTAAAAGAATTTTGGGGGGATGCGATCTTAACCACTACTCACATCATCAATCGCCTACCAACCAAAATCTTATCCTGGGAAACACCCTATGAAAAATTATATCTCAAATCCCCCAATTATGATCATTTTAGGACTTTTGGATGTTTATGCTATGCCACAAACACAACACCCCATAAAGAAAAATTAGAACCTAGGGCCCTAAAATGTCTTTTACTTGGATACGCGACTGATCGAAAGGCTTATAAACTATTTGTCATTAATACACGACAAATAATATTTAGTCGAGATGTTACTTTCCATGAACATCTATTCCCCTACAACCAACCCAAACCACAAACAGAAAAACCACTCTTTGATGATAACATACCCATTCCTCTTAGCCCACACCCATTACAAAGCCCAAGTACCCTCTACCCAAACCTACCCCAACCCACTCTACAAGATCCACCCCACCCAACCGACAACCCCACCCCATTGTCCCCCTCACCTTCTTCTTCTACCCTACCCCCACCGCCGACCTTCCCTACACCACCACTCCTCCCCCACAGAGTCAGCACTAGAATCCGAAAACGTCCATCTTACCTTGATGATTATATCACCACTCTCCCGCCTACCTCCTTCACTGCTACCACCCCCGACCAGTCCATTGATTCAACCAAGCTCATTTTTTCCGATCCCTACACCACCTTTTTAGCCAATCTCTCCACTGCCCATGAACCATTTTCATACGATACTGCTAAACATGACCCATTATGGATTGAGTCGATGCAGGTGGAGATCGAAGCCTTAGAAAATAACGACACTTGGACTCCCGCAACCTTGCCTCCCGGGAAAACACCTTTAACGACGAAGTGGATCTATCGCATCAAACGCCACCCAGATGGCTCCATCGATCGCCGCAAAGCCCGCCTTGTGGTCAAAGGCTTCAAGCAAAAAGTCGGGGTTGATTACTTCGATGTCTTTTCTCCGGTTGCCAAAATCACCACCATTCGAACCATCCTTGCCATCGCTGCAGCCAACCAATGGCCCGTCCACCACTGCGACATTAACAACGCCTACTTACATGGCCACATCGACGAGGAGCTCTACCTTGTCCCCCCCCCAAGGGTACACCAAAACTCAGCCGGGCGAAGTTTTAAGGTTGCACAAATCACTTTACGGCCTCAAACAAGCCGGGCGGCAATGGAACAAGACCTTCACTTCCGCTCTAACGCACTTCGGTTTCACTCAAAAGGAATCCGACCACTGTTTGTTCACCAAAGGTACCAATTCTCACTTTGTAGCTTTGGTCATCTACGTTGATGATGTATTAATAATCAGTCCTTCTGAAACACTAATTTGTGATGTTAAGCATTTCCTCCATAGCAAATTCACTATTAAGGACCTAGGTCCTGCTAAATACTTTATCGGAGTCAAGATTGCTCGCTCCCACACCGGCAAATATATCCGTGACATCCTCGCCGACATTCACTTGACTGAGCTGCAACCCACCGATGTCCCAATGTCTCCCGGTACTAAACTTGATCTTGATGATACCCCTTTATTGTCTGACCCTGAGAAATACCGACGCCTTGTTGGCCAACTCCTCTATTTGAATTTCACTCGCCCCGACATTGCTTTCGCCACTCAACAACTTAGCCAATTCACCGCCACTCCCCGTGTTTCTCACTGGAAAGCTCTATTACATGTCCTCCGGTACTTATCCGGGACCATCTCCAAAGCCCTGGTCTATTCCGCTACAACTACCCCTTCCCTCCATGCCTTCTCTGACGCTGATTGGGCTGGCTGTAAATTCACCAGAAAATCCCTTACTGGCTTCTGTGTCTTTTTTGGCTCCTCCCTGATCTCATGGAAAACCAAGAAACAAGCCACCGTAAGTAGATCCTCTGCCGAAGCTGAATATCGCAGCATGGCCAGCACCCACTGCGAACTCAAGTGGCTTAGCTTCATTCTTCGCAACCTCCAGGTTAGCCTTCCACTTCCCATTCCTCTCAGGTGTGACAACATGGCTGCCATCCACATTTCTACCAACCCCGTATTTCATGAACGCACCAAGCACCTCGACATCAACTGCCACCTGGTTCGCAACGCTGTTCGTGATGGTTTTCTTCAAACCACGCACTTATCTTCCCAGTTTCAACTTGCGGATGCCTTCACCAAAGCTCTTCCGCGCCATACGCTCTCTGCTATTCTTGTCAAGTTGGGGTTACTAGGGCTGTAGAATCCTGCAGCAACGTACTCCCACAGACGCCAACTGAATCCTGCAGCAACGTACTCCCACAGACGCCAACAGCAGCAACGCACCCCTGCAGCAACCAACCGTACATGTTTTCTTGTCCACTCTGTAAACACTCACACACCTCTTGCGTCCTCTGTTTTTTTCACGCTTGTCAGTAATCCGTTAGCAAGTTTGTTATGTATAGCTTTTGTCCACTTATTTCTTTTTCGTTATAAACGTTGTATATAAATAGCACAACATAAATGAAAATCGGCAAGAGAGTTAGCCGTCTCTTCCAAAACTACTCGCCCTAATAGTTTCTACATGGTATCAGAGCTAGACAACTCTTGATACACGATGGCAAATGAAGGAGATTCAAGCACCTTCCAAACATACCCAGATGCAAATAATGATGAGAGTGAATCGTATGAGCTCTCTGCCTCAGAAAACCCAGGTGCGATCTTGGTAACGACACTGTTGGATGAAACCAACTACCTCTCATAGAGCAGAGCGATGATCATTGCTTTAAAGGCAAAAGACAAAATAGGATTTGTAAATGGCCACTACAAGGAGCCGGAGAACAACCCTGCCTTACAGAAAAAATGGAGAACTGCCGACAACATGGTAATCTCATGGCTTTTAAATTCTATGGTTAAGGATTTAGCAAAATCATTCCTTGTCGTAACCACTGCAAGAGATTTATGGGAAGAGTTAAGGTCTAGGTATGGTGAGAGCAACGGACCTCAACTCTATCATTAATGCAAGAAATCAGTAACTTACGACAGGGGAATGAGTCAGTGACAAGCTACTTCACAAAGCTAAAACGGCTTTGGGATGATTTAAGGTGCGTAATGCCTTATAGAAGTTGTCCATGTGAGGTCGGAAAACTCAACAGCATGGTGGAAGACAACACAAAACTGGTTCAGTTTTTTATGGGACTTAGAGAAGAATACGGCAGTGTAGTGAGTCAGGTAATGCTAAATGACCCTCTACCAGCTGTGAACAAAGCGTACTCCATGATTCTTACAGTTGAGAAACAAAGAAACATTGCGGGATTATGCACAAATGAGGCAGGACCGATGACCGTAGCCCTCGCAGCGAAACCCATTGGCAACAGGAAGGCAGAAACTAGAGAAGTGTCTTCGATGAACAGGAAGGGAAGCTATGTGAGGAAGGAAGACAGATACTGCACTCACTGCCATGAGAAGGGACATACAACAGATACGTGTTTCAAAATCCATGGTGAGCCGGAATGGTTCAGGGAACTAAAGCTTAAACGTGCAAGAGAAAAAAGTGGGTATGCTGGAGCAGTGGCTGAGAGTCCTATTGACGTCGGGCAAAGAGGCTCAAACAACGAAAGCAATGAGCAGGAGTCACAATTTTGTGCTTTGAGCAAACAAGTCCAGGAGTTGATGCGTCTAGTTAACGGAAAAGGTATCAAAGAAGCAAATCATGTAGCTTTTAACAGCTACGCAGGTATGCATTCCATCCATAATGATAATGTTAGCTCTAAGTATGAATGTGTTTCATGGATAGTGGATTCGAGTGCATCAACCCACATGACCCATAACCGAAATATACTCAGCCACACCGACACTACATCTAGCACTCACCCAGTAATGTTACCCGATGGATCATTCAAATCAGCCACCAAAATAGGGAACATTGCACTCACTGATTCAATTCAATTAAAAAATGTTTTGTGCATCCCTACCTTCCATCACAACCTTCTGTCGGTTTGTCAACTTGCTAAGGACAACAACTTAGCTGTTATATTTATCTCAAACAAAGTCATTTTGCAGGACCCGAAAACTAACTACATTATAGCAAGCTGTGAGGAAATTGGGGGTATTTACTGGCTCCAACCTCGCCACTTCCTACCGCCAAATTCAAAGAAAGGTCCTTCTTTACAATTCTATCTCAACGAACATTTTATTTGTAATGCTATTGATACTTTTAGTTTATGGCATTTTCGACTCGGTCACGTATCCACTAAGGTTTTGGGACATTTAAATTTTGGCCATTTTACGCCACCAAATGATTTCTTTTGTGAAACATGCCCTTTAGCAAAGCAAACACGAAAGCCATTCGGAAAGCATGTTATAACGACCGACAAACCTTTTGAGCTACTTCATATGGACCTTTGGGGCCCATATAGGACAAAAGCCCTTGATGGCTCCACATACTTTTTAACCATTATAGATGAATATAGTAGAGCTACTTGGACCTTCCTTTTAAGTAGCAAAGCCCAAGTCCACCACACTATCAGCCTATTTATCTCCATGATTGAAACTCAATTTAGCCAAAAGATCACCAAAATTCGAACAGATAATGGCACCGAGTTTGTCAACAATCCCAACCAACGATTATTTGAGACCAAGGGCATCATTCACCAAAAAACTTGCGCTTATACACCACAACAAAATGGTGTCGTAGAATGTAAGCATAAACACCTACTCCAAATAACTCGAGCCCTTATGTTTAAAGCCAACTTACCAAAAGAATTTTGGGGGGATGCAATCTTAACCGCTACTCACATCATCAATCGCCTACCAACCAAAATCTTATCCTGGGAAACACCCTATGAAAAATTATATCTCAAATCCCCCAATTATGATCATTTTAGGACTTTTGGATGTTTATGCTATGCCACAAACACAACACCCCATAAAGAAAAATTAGAACCTAGGGCCCTAAAATGTCTTTTACTTGGATACGCGACTGATCGAAAGGCTTATAAACTATTTGTCATTAATACACGACAAATAATATTTAGTCGAGATGTTACTTTCCATGAACATCTATTCCCCTACAACCAACCCAAACCACAAACAGAAAAACCACTCTTTGATGATAACATACCCATTCCTCTTAGCCCACACCCATTACAAAGCCCAAGTACCCTCTACCCAAACCTACCCCAACCCACTCTACAAGATCCACCCCACCCAACCGACAACCCCACCCCATTGTCCCCCTCACCTTCTTCTTCTACCCTACCCCCACCGCCGACCTTCCCTACACCACCACTCCTCCCCCACAGAGTCAGCACTAGAATCCGAAAACGTCCATCTTACCTTGATGATTATATCACCACTCTCCCGCCTACCTCCTTCACTGCTACCACCCCCGACCAGTCCATTGATTCAACCAAGCTCATTTTTTCCGATCCCTACACCACCTTTTTAGCCAATCTCTCCACTGCCCATGAACCATTTTCATACGATACTGCTAAACATGACCCATTATGGATTGAGTCGATGCAGGTGGAGATCGAAGCCTTAGAAAATAACGACACTTGGACTCCCGCAACCTTGCCTCCCGGGAAAACACCTTTAACGACGAAGTGGATCTATCGCATCAAACGCCACCCAGATGGCTCCATCGATCGCCGCAAAGCCCGCCTTGTGGTCAAAGGCTTCAAGCAAAAAGTCGGGGTTGATTACTTCGATGTCTTTTCTCCGGTTGCCAAAATCACCACCATTCGAACCATCCTTGCCATCGCTGCAGCCAACCAATGGCCCGTCCACCACTGCGACATTAACAACGCCTACTTACATGGCCACATCGACGAGGAGCTCTACCTTGTCCCCCCCCCAAGGGTACACCAAAACTCAGCCGGGCGAAGTTTTAAGGTTGCACAAATCACTTTACGGCCTCAAACAAGCCGGGCGGCAATGGAACAAGACCTTCACTTCCGCTCTAACGCACTTCGGTTTCACTCAAAAGGAATCCGACCACTGTTTGTTCACCAAAGGTACCAATTCTCACTTTGTAGCTTTGGTCATCTACGTTGATGATGTATTAATAATCAGTCCTTCTGAAACACTAATTTGTGATGTTAAGCATTTCCTCCATAGCAAATTCACTATTAAGGACCTAGGTCCTGCTAAATACTTTATCGGAGTCAAGATTGCTCGCTCCCACACCGGCAAATATATCCGTGACATCCTCGCCGACATTCACTTGACTGAGCTGCAACCCACCGATGTCCCAATGTCTCCCGGTACTAAACTTGATCTTGATGATACCCCTTTATTGTCTGACCCTGAGAAATACCGACGCCTTGTTGGCCAACTCCTCTATTTGAATTTCACTCGCCCCGACATTGCTTTCGCCACTCAACAACTTAGCCAATTCACCGCCACTCCCCGTGTTTCTCACTGGAAAGCTCTATTACATGTCCTCCGGTACTTATCCGGGACCATCTCCAAAGCCCTGGTCTATTCCGCTACAACTACCCCTTCCCTCCATGCCTTCTCTGACGCTGATTGGGCTGGCTGTAAATTCACCAGAAAATCCCTTACTGGCTTCTGTGTCTTTTTTGGCTCCTCCCTGATCTCATGGAAAACCAAGAAACAAGCCACCGTAAGTAGATCCTCTGCCGAAGCTGAATATCGCAGCATGGCCAGCACCCACTGCGAACTCAAGTGGCTTAGCTTCATTCTTCGCAACCTCCAGGTTAGCCTTCCACTTCCCATTCCTCTCAGGTGTGACAACATGGCTGCCATCCACATTTCTACCAACCCCGTATTTCATGAACGCACCAAGCACCTCGACATCAACTGCCACCTGGTTCGCAACGCTGTTCGTGATGGTTTTCTTCAAACCACGCACTTATCTTCCCAGTTTCAACTTGCGGATGCCTTCACCAAAGCTCTTCCGCGCCATACGCTCTCTGCTATTCTTGTCAAGTTGGGGTTACTAGGGCTGTAGAATCCTGCAGCAACGTACTCCCACAGACGCCAACTGAATCCTGCAGCAACGTACTCCCACAGACGCCAACAGCAGCAACGCACCCCTGCAGCAACCAACCGTACATGTTTTCTTGTCCACTCTGTAAACACTCACACACCTCTTGCGTCCTCTGTTTTTTTCACGCTTGTCAGTAATCCGTTAGCAAGTTTGTTATGTATAGCTTTTGTCCACTTATTTCTTTTTCGTTATAAACGTTGTATATAAATAGCACAACATAAATGAAAATCGGCAAGAGAGTTAGCCGTCTCTTCCAAAACTACTCGCCCTAATAGTTTCTACAGTCCGCTAAATAGAACTCGAACTCAGAGTCCGCTAAATGGTCCCTTTTCTCCGCAAGTTTTCACATCTCTAACAAAGACATCGTCAAGACTATACCTAAACTCAAAACCTATGTCTGTAAGCACCCACATCAGGTTCTCATCTGTGTCCTCGAACCTGATAACGAAACTTGATACCAGTTAGTCTGAGGTTTCAAGTAACATATTCCGATAATGGTGGACAGGTTTTTGGGTTTACTTGGTGGGAATATTGTTCTCGGGCTACTTCTGTTTCAGTAACTTCGCAAGATCATGGATGCGACCTTCTGCCTTGCCACTTGGAATTCTCGAACAGAAATATGTTAGCAATACAGATATCGTCGAAGTGCACGTAATTCCCTGCTTTATGATCTCCTAATGAGCTTCATTTCTTGTAATAAGCAAAAGTTTGTTTTTAGTAACTTGAAGAAACAATGGAACAACCTCTGTTCTAAGACAGCTTTCTATACGCCAGTAATGAGCGAAAGTGCAGCTATAAGACTAGGTGGCATCGACGTCATGATAAAAGGACCAACAACAAGAGTTGGTATGATTGTGATGAGATCAATGTTGTCCTCTTTAGCGAATTTCCAAGCCGCTTGTTCTGCCAGAGTCTTGGAGACGAAGTGCATCTGGTTTTTGAAGGAAAATCCTGTGTTAGTTATCGCTATACTTGTTCATAAATTCTGAAACCAGGATTTGGGAAATAGAATGTTGACAGTGATACCAATCCATCCATTCAGTCTTATGGACTCAAATCAATCACTCCAACAGTTCTCATCGTAAACTTTAATCAAAACAACCTGCTTCATGATTATGTCCGAGCTGTCATCCAGGGAGAGTCAGCCTTCCATTGGACCCTTTGTCAAATAAGACAAACATGTGACTAAGAGTTTAAAGGAAATTAATAAACAATACCAATTGTATCGATATTAGAATTTTTATAAATATATTAAAATATCTCTATTTAAAATGAACTTTAGTAAAATTGACCGTTTTGGCCTAATACGGTGCTACTTTCTCGCTCGCTTCTTGTCAGCAACGCACTGAGCGATTTGTATATAATCTATAACCTAACCTAACATCTGTGACGTATCAAAATCTCGGCGTTTTGATACTGTTTGTCCCCAAGGTTTGATTTCTTACTTGCCTTTGAAGTCATGGAATCCGAATTGTCTTCTGCTTATCTCTGATTTATCATATCTCTGTCTTAAACCCCAATTCCGATCCGTTTTCGCCGACATAATCTTCCCAATATTCTGATCGCTGCAAGAGTATTTTGATGGATGCCCTCTATTTCTGATTGAATTTTTTGTTCACTCATCCAGTGGGTTCCATCAAAGGTTGATGAAGCGACAAAACACTTCTGATTACCGTAAGCGGAAATATTTCCAGAATATTTTTCCTTGAGATTAGACTTACATGACTGGATTAGATGCTTTCTACATGGAATTAAGATTGCCGTATACATGCTATTTTCATCTTCAATGATGCGTTTTTAGTTACACTCATTGGATGGAATCAGGTCGTGATTCTTATTCGATTTCTCACCGCCGTGATGTCTTTGAAAGGAGGTCTCCTCCTCGTGTTCGCAGGAGGAGTTTGAGCCCTCGTCCCAGGATGGACGTCTCTAGGAGGGTAGAGCTTAGAGAGGGTAGGCTTAGTTCTAAAGGAAGAGACTGTAGTTGGTATTTAGATGCGGGCAAGAATGAAAAGGTCCAGTCAGGCTCGCCCCTATATCATGTAGAGAGAAAAAGATCGCACTTTGATGAAAAGTTTGGACACAGGGAGCGTGATTATGTTGAGGATATTGATTATGATGATGGTAAAAGGAATAGGTTGAAGCAAGTTTATGCTTATGAGCATCACGGTGCATATCCTAGGATCAGTAAAGAGAGGGATCGTAACGGAAAAAGGGTTTCGAATATTTATGGTCATGAAATGACGGGTCATAAATCGGCGCCTGTTGAAGTTGGTATGGCCAGAGAGTCATATCAGATATCTCCAGATTTGGTCCCAACTTCAGATTATGAACAAATTGGTGGGCATTTACGGTTACCATCATGGAACACACAGATTAACTCAATTGAGAATGAGAAACTCCAGTATCGGGATCCTATACCCTCAAATAAGACACCAATGAGGGAAACATATGAAATTTGGGAAAAGCCTGAGTTTCACATGAAAGACCTTTCATATGGCAAGGGTCCAGCTTCTCACACCAAGGATTTTGAGAGCGCTGCGCAATATTTCTCCAGCACAAATTCGGGAGTTTCAAGAAGTGAGTTTCCAATTTCTTGTAAGGAAAGTTTGCCTTTACCTACTTCTGATGATGTTCCAAGGAGCAGCGTGAAATTCATGGAGCCAATGCAATATACAACTTATGGCCAAATCTCAGCCATAGATATGAGGAGGCTTGAAGGTGGAAAGAGTATTGAAACTGATTTCACTTTGGGCATGTATAGTCCAGAGAATGATGCTTACCATTACCCCAAAGTACAAGGAACAATCAATGACAATGTATATCTGTCTGATGATTTGCATAGAGCGAAAATTTTTCCACCTCATTCTTGGGTGGACTATGAGCATTCTGAAATGGATAATGAGAGGAGGGAATTGTCAAGAACAAATGTTATGCACCCTCTTTTGGATAAAGCAGATCAGAATGAGAATTCTTTAGGAAACATGAGAAAGAACTCTGTATGGTACCATCCTATCCAACAGAATCAAGTGGATACGAAGGGCTTTGATGCAAGTAGAACATTATACACATCAAAGCACCATGGGGACTATTTGAGCTCTGGCTATACTCAAATTGAATTTACAAGGAGAGAATCCCAAGAGAATGAAGCAACTCATTCAGGCTTCAAACCAGATTACCAAGCATCACATTTGAGACCTAATTATGCCTTTGTAAGAGAACCTAATCCACAGCTTCAAAGGGAAAGATTGCAGGATCCTCTTTGCATGTATGACTTTGAAACGCAGGGACTTGCTCGCAGAAGGCTGAGAATGAAGGAAGAGATGACAACATATGAACCACCTGATGAAGTTCTTAAAAGAAATTACCTCATGGATGAAGACACAGGTAAACAAGACATTAGAGTTACATCAAGAAAGTGGAAACTATCTGAAGAGTTGGGAGGATTTTGTGATCATGAGGAGTGGAACAATAATGACTCAAGCATTTTTCGTGCTTCTAGGACTCAAAGGTTTGACCATAGAGCCTATGGAAAGCGGAAGGCTAATGATGATGATGAAGATCCTGCATTTCAGAACTTGTCTTCTCAAGATTATTTGAGACCTGCTCCAAGGAATTCAGTGAAACATTATAAACCAACTATGAAATATATCAAGGGTCATTCAAAACCAAGTTCTTTGAGATGGCATAAATCGCAGAAAATCGAGAGAAGTAGCATTCACAAACGACAAAAAAGTGGGAAAAGAATTGATGATTATTTTGAGGATGCACATGAAAATGATGATGCCATGCCTGAAGATTTGATGAATAGTATAGATCCTGATCTGGTTGAGGATTCAGAAGAATTTAAAGAAAAGGTTGATGAAGCATGCTTAATGTACTCCAAGAAGTTAAATTGGAGCTCATCTGTCAAAAGAAGATATAGATCGCAAGGAAAAGCAGGTGGCCTGTTCTGCATTGTGTGCGGAAGGTCTGTTTTCTTTCTTATGGTATACAGTTCACAAGTGCAGAACATATTTGTTGTTTAGCTTCAAAAGTTTTCTTGTAGTGGGAATTAGGCAGCATGTGCCAAGTTAACACTTGCTGTTAGTATTCAATGCTGGAATTTTTACATTTAGTTTTAGTGACGTGAATAATTTATACATATTAGTATTTAGTTGGTTACTGATTTTTGGAGATCTATTTTGTGGTGTGAAGTCCATTTACTGGGGCACGAGCTTTTAGTCAACTCCCATTCATCAGTTGATTGAGAGCTTTTCAAAATGTGTTGTCTGAGGACAATTACATTAAAGGAATTATATGAGGTCATAGTTTTGTAACTCCAAGAAATAGAAGTTAAAGGCTAAGATGAAGTAGTTTAGGCATCTACATCGATGTGTTTATTCTAGGTCGACCATACTAGTTATAAGCACTTATAAGATTCTGTTGTGATGCGAATTATTGCTTCCAATATGAAATGCTAATATGCAGTTCATACTCTAGTCTTGTATATGTAGGGAACAAATGAGTGTCTTCTTTGCTGTTGCTGTTGTTAGATATGGATGACGGGGCCTTATTCTAGGGATTGAATTCTGCAACTTCTGCATCTGGGTGATATTACTGTTTTCTACCCTTAGAATGATGCCTGGACAGAATTATGACTCAAGTAACTTTAATATATTTTAGCAAGCCACTGAACCTTGGTCAAGAAAAATTTCTTGGGAAAGAGACTCAAACAGCATTTGTATTTCCTATTCAAGGAATGGGAAGGAAGATGATATTTGGTTTTGTTGTTGGGAGAAGCAAATGAAGAAATATGTATTTACAGCTTGTCTAGATGGGAACTTCAGTTGTGGATGGTTCAATTAGTATGGCTAGAAGTTCCAATTAGCCAAATTAAGATATTCTGTTCTTTGGATTGAGGATATTCTGTTATATATGAGTTTAGGACAAGGTTTCACAATGAACATGTTAATAGTTCTTGATTCTGCAACTTTCAAATTGTTTCAGTGGTCAAGGCAAAGTTTAGGCCTTTTCTTATAAATTCATTTTTATGAATCATATAATCGGATTGTGTGTTTGCTGCCATCAATCTCCTAAACTTATGGACTTGATTTTGGCCATCAAAGCATCCGCTGGAGCGGGCATGACTTTTGGAAAGAACGTGGAGGTTTCTTGTTATGTTCTTTTGTCTATGAAGATGTTTGGCAACTCTCTAACTTGTACTTTTATTATTCTTTTTTCATGTTGACGAAGCTTTTTACTGATTTCTGCCCCTTATGTCTCATTTTTAACCTAAAAGATAGATATTGACCATGAAAGTGAGAGATTATCTTGTTAGTCTAAGTTCTTCTGAAGGGCACATCCCTCCCAGGGTTATTCTATATGGTATTTGTCATGATTCTACTTTGTTTTTGGAGATAGTGCTTAGGATTCATGTTCTGAACGGTGGTATTCTTAAGAGACCAATCTGGACAATGTTTTTAAGGAGGATTATCTCATTGGAGTGTTTTAGTGATTAATGTATATCCCAGCTTCACAAAGTTATTTTAATGCCTGTTGCTCTTTTTGACATATCACGCTCTTTTTCTGACAGCTCATCAAAGGAGTTCATGGGCACTCGACGCTTGGTTACACATGCCTTTATGTCTCCCAAGGCTGGCTTGCGGGTGCAGCACTTGGGCCTTCACAAAGCAATATGTATTCTGATGGGGTGGAATAGTTATGTTCCTCTTAACACTATAACATGGGCTCCTGATGTTTTAAGTCGTGCAGAAGCTTTGGTTCAGAAGGAGAATTTGATTCTCTGGCCTCCAGTGTTCATCATTCACAACATTTCTATGTCAAACAATATACCAGAACTACAGAAGGTTTTGCCCATTGAAGAGGTTGAGTCTTTTATTAGAGGTAAGGTGCTAAGTGCAAGCTCAATTTCTTACTTGGACTGGTGATAAAAGTGAATTCTATCAGGAAATGCGTGGAATATACTTCTCGCTTTAAGGACCAATTAGAAATTTACCATTGAATAAAATAGTTATCAATGTGAACCAAATGTTTTGAAGGATAATTGAATGTTTTGGAATCTCTATGAGGTGAGACTGAAAATTTTGTTTAATTATGAATCTTATTCTTTGTTTTCCCGTGACAAATAGGTAAAGTTGTTATTGGGGTAAAAATCAAGGTTTGTCTAGGGAAACCTGCTGACCAAAGTGTTGTGCTGGTAAAGTTTTTGGGAACTTTCACTGGGCTTGAAAATGCAGAGAGGCTTCACAGGTATTTTGCTGACCATAAACATGGGAGAGAGGACTTTGAGCAAGAAGCCTCCAGTGGCAGTCGAAGCAGCAAGAGTTTGGAAGTAGGACTGCAGCAAGACAAGTTGGTAGAGGACCTTCTATATGGCTACATGGGCATTGCTGAGGACTTGGACTGGCTAGACTTCAACTCCAAGAAGAGGATTCTGATAAAGGGCAAGAAGGAAATTACGGAGTTGGCAAATGCTCCAGTGAAAAATGGTGATAAGTAGGAGTTGGCTACTGCTAACTCAAAGGTGATGAGGTAGTCCTTTTATCTATTTGTTCTTGAACTCTGTTCAAAACTTTTCCAGGCAGTATTTTGTTAATATCGTCTACGTCAAGCTTTGCAAAAATGTTCTCGTGGAATGTCTTCAGCAGGGAACTCTTTTGTTTCTCCTGTTAAAGATCTTGTTCAACTATCAACTTCAAATTTCTTTAATATCTGACATTCTATTTAGCGAGTTCTGGATGCAAGTTGCCCTCGTGGAAAGTTGATTTATCTTCGCCTATGAATTTCTCCTTTCACTTGTTTGGAACTTCTCGTTCGAATGAAAAAGATTAAATCAAGATGAGTTACGATCTCTCATTTTAATAAGCTTTAAAAAGCTTGACCATTCAACACCAATTTTCATAGATAACGCTCTCAGCCTTCGTTCAAGATCATATACGTTATCGGTCACGGGTTACTTACCCCAAGGCTCAGTGGAAGGAACTATAATAGCCAATTTCAAGTACAAACACCTCTTTCTCCTAGATGTTTATGAAATGCGATTGAACACAAATTGCCTGTGTTTTTCGATTTCTTACCAAGAGAATGAAGAAACAAAAGATTTAAGAAAAAGAAAGGGAAAAAAAGGGAGGTTATAATAATAATACATTAACATACATACAATCGGTGGAATCTGTACAAAAATACAATTAACTGATGGCCAAAAACAGCTCCAACTTTGTGACTGCAGGATGACATCTCAGCTGGCGTTAGAAAGAACAGAAACCATCAATCAAAGAAGTCAACGGCTTCTAAAGAATTCACAACAGAAGCAGCTTCAGCAATTCTAAGTGCCATTACAGCCTTGTATGTAGCCAAATCAGCATTCTGCATCAGTAACTGAGCCTCTCTTCGTTTGTCAGTGGCCAACTCCAAAGATCTTTTTGCTGCAAGCTTAGCTTCTTCAACTTTGATTATACCACTTTGTTCATCATGTTCAGTTATCACTGTAGTAAAACATGAGATGATATATTAAATTTTTTCTACTTTTATTCCAGAAAATAATCTCAGTATCACCCGAAATGGACTTGATCTAGGAAGCAAACATATCATATCCCCAAAAAATGGGGAGGAATTTACCTTGCAACACTGGTTGCTTGCCTCTTCCATGTTGGCTGGATTGGCGTTTGAATGACCTCCTTTTACGCAGAACAGGCTTTGGAATTAGGGGAGCTTTTTTTGCATGTTGTCCCTGTTATGAAAAGTATTGCACACACAAGTGTATAAACTAATTGCTTGAATGTCAAGAGCAGCCATATGAAATAATACACCCAAATTCGGAAATAAATCCTGTGTAATACACACACACACGCGCGCACACATATATATAATGATAATTTAATTAGAATTGAAGTGAGGATCATTCGTTCTCTGTTGGCTAGGTAAGATAACTTCACAAATCATCACGGAACTAGGTCCAAGGAGTACCTTCCATGAAGAACACAAATAAGATGTCCATAGTTGTGTTGTAAAATGAAAGAAGACAGGTAAGACAGAGGTCTAAGCCTCATGATTTACTTGTAATCTCTATGACTGGAACTTTTTTGTATCACTTTTCTTTCTTAACAAACTATTTTTGTTACCGATGAAAAAACAAAGGCGAGACAAATAATAAATTACAGGTGAATGAAACTAAATTGTTAATATAGATGAATCAATTATCTGGTGTAAAATTCATCCTAATAGTATTCTCGACTAGAAACAAGACATCAACACAATAACCAACTCTCTCAACACTAATGCAAAAAAAAAAAAAAAAACTACATCAAAAAGATTCTTTCATTATCATATATCTATAACACGGCAAACCTTTTACCTGGAAAACCCTAAGAAGTGCTGTCCGTTTCTGTTTCCGTTTTCTTGTCCAATAACCATATACAGCTACAACAACCTCCCTTTTACCCAGCTCCATACAATGTTTTAAAGCTGCTCCATCATCAGCTAAATCATCTGGACAGCAATACAAAGCCTTCTCAAAAGCATCAATCATCAACTCAAAACCATCTTCTGAAAGTCTCTCATGGCAATCAGTTTCAGCCAAAAATTCACTATTGAACTTCTTCAGCCATTCCGCATCTTCTGAGTCCATGTCATAATTTGCAGTCGTCTTTGACATAGCTCTAGCCACCTCATCTACATTCAAGGAAATATAAACATCGGGTCTGGTGAAGGGAACATCGCTAATTTCCTGGTAATCCAACACCTCATGCACTCCTGGCACAGGGATGGCTTTAGAACTGGAAGCTAGTGTATTGCGATCAGAACACTCCTTATATAGATCCTTGAAAATGAACCAGTCCTTCCGGTTAGGAAACTCTAGCTTCCAATTTTCATCCCCTGTCCATATTACATCATGAGTTATCCGGTTGGCAGAAGAAGGCCTCATAATCCTTTGTGCCGAATGAGTGTATCTAGTAGATCCATTTTTCTTAACCACTAGAATCCACTCTCCTGAATCAGAGAGTTCTAACATCACAGTGGCTGCTTGTATCCTAAAACATCTATCACATTCAACAACCAAGACGTTTGCAGAGCAGCTAGATATGTCCATCTTATCCTTCATTCCAACCGTAGTTGAAGTCACCTCGTTATGGTTTGAGGCAGAGCTGCAATGCACTGAATCCCTAAACTTATTCCTAGATACTACGGAAGAGAAGGGGATGCCATGTTTACGACTGCTAATGAGATCAGAAACTAAAGAGCCCTTAGCCTTGTGAACACCAGCAATGCAAGGATTCCTAGTTCTCCTCCTCCTGAGCGAGCTCCTCCTTTTTTGAATACCACGAGAATTTAAGCCATTTCTGTATTGATTGCTTCGCCCAGCTAATTTGGATGATCTAATATCAGGGTGCAATAGTGCCTTGTTAACTAAATTGTCAACTTCGTTAACCAGACCTTTGGCCTCAAAGATCTCTGTCATCATGGGAATGCATGATTGGTCTACTTCACTTTCCTTTATAAATTCGTCAGAAGTGTCGGTGTCCAGTGAGTTATTTACAGGTATGAGTGAGAGAACCCTAAAGCTAGAAAAAAAACTAAGGTGCATGTAGATGAAATACGAAGGAATTGCTGGGAAGTCCACAGAAAACAATGGGGCGAGATACCAGGCGCCATAAAACTTGCAAGTTCCTCTTGTGTGCACAGAACAACCCTGGAAGAAAATTGAAACAAAAAGAACATAAACTTAATTTAATGAATATCTAATTAGGATTTTGACAGTCTTTCCCTCTTTCTAAGAATGAATGTAGTCCTAAAAATAATTAAAAATAGGACTAAGCTTAATTTGTGAGAATTGAAAATTTTCTACAGTTGGTCGCTCGTTTATATTTGTTCAAAAAACTTACCAAAAGTTAGCACTTGGAAAAAACGTGGAAGGGATTTGATTCAAAACCAAAATTCAAAATCAGAAACCTTGGGAAGCTTTCTACTTTCTATCGGGCGGAAGACGAAAAGTACTAGAGCATATCAATTGAAACTAGTTCTCCAACTCTCAGTCCGAATATCCACAATCAGATAAAAACAGGGCCCTCCTTGTAATCTAGATACCGGCTGAAACTAAAACTAGATGTCATATTAAAACAAGAATCGGTACCTGCAAGAAACGAATGCCAGCTGAAGCAAAAGCACCACAAACCGGCTCAGAGAATAAGAAACTCGCAAGTTCAGAGAACCTCAAGCTAGCTCTGCTCATGTACCTCAGAACTGAATGTAAAAAATAAGCTAATTTACTATCACAACCACCCTCACAGACAGCACCGAACACAGGAGAAGAGTCAAGGCCCACTAAACACCCCTCAGAGTCTTGTTTATTTATTCTCTGCCTACGTGAAAACCGAATTCCATACATTTTATCCCCCAAAGTTTCTTGCTTTACCAAGCCCAATCTCTTCCTTTTTCTACTGTAAACATTACCAAACTTCTTTGTAGCATCACACAAGTTTTTTCCAGAAGTCTCGATCTTTACTTTACTGGGCCTTTGAAGAACACTAGCATGAACAAGTTGGTGCTTCGTTCTAGTATCATGAACGCAACCATTTTCCTTGGACTTGAAAGCATTATTGTTATGGTGGTTCTTCTTGTTAATAGTGAAGTTGTTGTTGCTTTTCTTGCTTTCGTTGTGAAACCAGTCGTCGCCGTCACTAGCCCTCCGAAGCTTGCTGTCACCGGATTCCGGAAACAGTCGTCGGCCGGAACGCAACACCCGAGCTCCGTCAACACCCTTTACGACTCCAAACACCCTTGTCGTTCGGCGCATCCCCACAGTGGGCATTTTCTCCGTCCCGTCACTTTTAAACTTAAGCCGCTTACCGATCTTCGTTATGCACGGCTCACTAAGTCTCTGAGTCACAACTCGATTCGACTCGCTGGATTCACGAGTTAAGCGTTTGAATTTCCAAGACCTCGATTCCTCTCACAAACACTCTGCTCATAACAACTTAAACATCAACCCGCCATTCCTAGGAATGAATCGAAACGACAACAAGTGAGTGTGTTGTAGGAATGAACTCCGACCCACTTAAACCAGACCCAACTAAATAAACTGAAAACTATAATCCCAAAACAACATCGTCAACAAACCACTGTCTACAATTGTCATGTACCAGGAAACCACGCCCAAAAAAAATTGAACAAAAAGATTAGGATCTGGTTTTATGCATCTTCACGAAGAGAGAGAAACAGAAGTTCTCATCTCTCTCGGAGATCACAGAATTAAGGTTTAGTCACGTAAATCTTGTTGTTGTATCAATGATATTAAGAGGGGAGATAGAGCCAGAGAGAGCTAGGTGTGGGTACCTATGGCATAAGGTTGTACATCTGATCTGACTATCGTGGGGGCTAGGGTTTATGATAAAAACCACCTAGAGCTGGTAATCGGGTAACCACTACGCAGATTGATTACAGCCGTTGGATCTTGGGATGGAGGGTGAAGATTGACTCGGGAGACCCGATTGTGTGCATCCGGAACAATGGGTCCGAAAGCATAAAGGACGTCTAATTTAGAAGAGAGCGAGGATATAAGAGAAAAGTGGAGATTTTTAGGATTCGAGAACGTGAAAAGACTTGAATAGGGTTGAGAATTCTAGGAGGGGTGTTATGAATGGAGGGCATTTTGGGTTTTTACAATCAGAGAGAAGGTGGGTAGAATGTGGAACGGTGGCTAAGGTATCTCCATTAATTTTGGAGGTGAAAACTTGTTTGTGTGTTTTAACAGCATGTAAAAAATTCTTGTTTGAATCTCTAGAAACAACCCTTTAGGGAATTAAGTCCGTATTTATTTTAGAGTTTCCAATTTACCGTTTTAAAAAAAATTCTTGTATTTTTAAATTCTGAAATTTTTCTTTAAAGTTAAAATTTTTAACTCTTCTATGTTGTTAAAAGCTTTTTCTTTTTGTCTTAGACCAGGATATTCACCGGCGGATTTAGTGATTATCCCCTCGCTGGTTTGTAGGCACTTCATAGGATGGGACAGCTAGCCTAAGAATTTAAGGCTGCTCCATACCCAAAGTCAAAAATCGAACCCCTGACCTTTGATTAAGGATGGATGAGTCCTGTTAAAAGCTATTATTAATAAAATGAATTAACATTCCTAAAAATTTGAGTACTTTCATAATTATGAAGAACAATTATCATAATTCTTTGAACTTTCAATTACATAATGAAGAACAATTATTTTTTAAAGCATACTAGTTCTATAAATGCAATAGAAAATTGATAAATATTTTCTTATTATTTTATTCCAGTATTTGAAAAAATAACCTTCTGGGTGACATAGAGGCATAAAAACTAACTTGTAATGTTTGATTTCTCAATTTTATTGTAATAATACTACTTTAATATGATCATAAGTTAGTAGTAATGGCCTGAGATAAATGCTAATGTTGAGTTGATCTAATTTAAACATTGTTCTTAACTTACTACACAACTTCTTACCAATTTCTGTTGAACTCTCTCACTCAAGGGATTACTACATAAAAACTTTAATTATCAAAGTTTATCTAATTATTGGACCTCAGTACCATGTGTAAAGTGTTGAAGCAATTAAAACAAAAACAAAAACACCTTTCATAATCTTTAATTAGAAGGAGAAAAAATTTGGCTTTAAGATCTTCAGTTGATAATTTGCTTAAGCAAAGAACTTGTAACATTTTTCTAACAGTAAGTAACGCATTTTTATGTGCAGGTCTCCAACCCTTGACATAACCAAACCAAAGGTAAAAATAAAAGATTAGTTAAACATTAATTAGTCTGTGTTACAGTAATTATTGGGCAAATATACATTGTTTCTTGTATTGCCTAAGAATGCAAGTGCTTGTTGACTTTTTCCATTCTAGTAGATAGCTGTTAATGACTATGATCATTATTCTTTGAGTAAATTTATTTCATCTGCAAAAACTTTTATTTTGATACGAAGATATCATTTTTTTAAATTATATTTATTTTATTTTTATAGATAAACGAAAAGAAGTTCAAGGACTCTTGAAATATTAACCTCTTCCGAAAACTTTTATTTTGATATGAAAATATCATTTTTTAAATTATTTTTATTTTTATTTTTACAAATAAACAAAAAGAAGTTCAAGTACTCTTGAAATATTAACCTCTTCCGAAAGATTCGATGATCCAGCATGGGTTCATGTAATATTGGTTCCTATTATAAAGAACCTTATTTTATATGACGAACATTTGAAAGGTGGATAAATCAACAAGTTAAAGAAAAATTTATTTGAGATCAAAGGTGATATGAAACCTTGGAAGAAAGTTGGTCATGATGTAAAATAGAAGATTAAAAACTCTGTAAGTAATAAAAATGAGAAAAAAGAAAGCAAAAACTGAACTATAAAATTGGAAATGGAAGTTTATTTTGCATTAGCGAGGATAATGCTAATAATACTGGAAGTAGTATTCCTACCTAGGAATAAGGGATTGCTAGAACCGATATGAGAAAAAGAAGAAGATAAGTACCTATCTATTTTGCTTTACAAACAAGTATTGGAAAAAGAAACAATTGATAATGTGAAAATGACAATGACTAGATAGTGGCATGATACAAGTGTGTCATTCAATATTACCTAATCTTATAGTATTATCAACTTATAGTTATATCTTTTATTGGTCTAGGATTTAAAGCTCCTTCAATCAATGATTATAAGGGTGATCTTTTGAGCAACTCTAATAGTGAAATAAAAAGTTATTTAAGCGAAAAAAGGGCCTAAGCAACTTATGAGTATTCAATCATGTGTGCTGATTGGAAAAATAAGAAATATGCATCCATTACAAAATTTTTAAGTTTATTTTATTAAGGGGATTATATCAATTGATAAGTAAGCCTTATGTTGTTAATAAAATTTGACAAAAAAAATATTATGCAGTTCATCATTAACAATTATACTACTTATAAAGCAATTGGGAAGAAATTGCTAAGCATATAACATTCTTTCTATTAAATTCCTTATGCTACACGTTATATTGACCTGATGCTGAAAAATATAAGAGGTATTAAACTCCTTATGTAATTGTTTATAAAGTAAGAAAAGTGACTAGGTATAGGTTCTGAATTTTATGATAAAAGATTTCACAAATAATAGGAATTTTTGTTATCTTTCTATTATAAAATTTGCAACTAATTTATTATTACTTTAGTGTTTTGATCAATTGAAGGAGTTAAGATAAATATTTACTAGTGATAAGTCAGTTGCATCTTAACATGTCATATCCAATGTTAAAATAGAGATTTCTAAGATTATACTTGAAGATCATGAATTTTGGTCCTAATATTAGTTTGTGATAAAGGTTTATGAGCCTTTGATGAGAGTACTTAGTCTGGCTAATAGTAATGAGAAGTTAACCATGAGTACTTTTATAATGTTATGGAAAAGGTAAAGGAAACAAACAAGGTAATACGAAAAATAGGCCTTCTTTATACTTACCTTATCTTACATTCATTAATGAGAGGTACGGATGAATTTATGAATCTAAGGGTTTATTATAGACCAAATTTCATAAAGAAACTTGAAATTAACTAAGGAATACTTTTAACCGTCATAAATAATTATTTTAAAAGACATAATACAATATCTTCTTAGCTCACATATAAAGGCATATAAGGATGTGGGTGGTGACTTTGGAATTATTATTGCAATACGTTAAAGAGACAAACTTAGTCAAGGTATATATTTCTTCACTTACGTTACTTGTTTAAAAATAATCACCACTTCACTGTATTTATAAGATCACTTTTATTGTCTTATAGTTTCATAATGGGACCAATTTATAAGTGATGTTCCAAAATTGTAAAGGTTTTCAATTCAATTCTTAGTCAATATGTCAGTGTAACTAGGTATGAAAGGAATTGAAGTATATTTAAGTATATTCATTTTTTAAAATAAGATTGTAACACAAGAGATTAAATGATTTAGTATTTGTTTGATACAACTTAAAGCTTTTAAAATAGGCATGTTATTGTCATTATTAAGTTAAATAAAATTTCTCATCATTTATTAATAATTTAATTTTATCTATTTACTATGACTCTTAATGGACTAAGTAGTTCTAATAATCTAATTTGCTTGATCATATTGATCTCTTAGTGGATTGATTTTTTAAGAAACCAATTCTTATAAATAAGAGTAACTAAGAAGGTAATATTGGATGAGAAAATATTCTCATGTCAATTGGTGCATTAAACTTAAATGATTGGTGATGATGAGACTCCATTTAATAATGAAGATTTTATACTAAATGAAAATTAAGACCAATATGATTTAAACGGATATTTGTAAAATGAAGTTTATGGTTTTTCATTTTTCCCTTTAATTTAGTTTCACCTGCATTTGATGTATATATTAAATTTTGTATATGCAATATAAATAAAAAATTATAAATGTAAGTGGTTATTTAGGTTTCACTTATGCTCTGCTGTGTCAAAGATATGAGCTTTTGTTGTTATGGACCTTTATTATTTTTACTATATGTTATTTTGTTACAATCAATTGTAACTTTTTAAAACTTTATATTATTATTAATTTATAATTTTCTAATAATTAAACAATCTTTTCTATTAATTATTGTTGTCATTAAATACTAAACATGAGTGATATTTATCTATATATGAAATATGTGAAACGAAATATTATTAGGAACAAAGAGCTACTTATTATATCAAAAGGCTAAAGTAAAGTTAAAAATTATATACTATAATATATTAAGAGACTATTTTGAAATTTTATAAAATTGGAAAAATATTTTACAATTTTAAATAATTATTCAAAACGGTATTCAATATTAATCGGTACTAGTAATATAGCATACCAAAACTAAAATCGATACTAGGTTCGGTATGATATTCGTAAGAATGAACATTACATATTAAATAACTATTTATACTTTTAATGTAACTAATGAGATGTAAAAATGAAAATAAAAAGTAATTTTAAAATTTTATTTATTAATAGTAAAAATCAATGAAATTAGTTATTTTAAATTATAAATAAAAATAAGAAATGATAATCTAATTTATTAGTTCATTAAATAATAAATAAAAATCTAATGGTATAATTAATTTATT
>JANZLH020000005.1:2093702-2111286 GCA_026770325.2 Erythroxylum fimbriatum | reverse complement strand
CTTTGTCTAATGTGGGACAAACTCCCACTCTTATATTTCAACAAGTTCCAAGTCTAATTAATGAATAACAGACAAAAAAATTTTAGCACAATGTTCAACATTGTTTATACTGATGATATGGGTTCCAACTGTACAGTTTCAGGATGTTGTCTGTAAGGTTAGACTCAACAAAAGATCACAGTTGTATGCAAAGGGAAATACGAGCAATGAAAGAGAGATCTTCAAGGGAGTGATAGGCACTGTTTCACCAGGAGAAATGCTCATCATGCTAGGAGCTTCAGACAGGGGCAAAACAACTCTGTTAACTGTATTAGGAAGCAAACTCAGTGGTCGACTCGGTGGAAGCATAACCTATAACTGGAAATCATTTTCGAATGCAATGAAGCGAAACACAGGCTTTGTAACTCAGGACGATGTTCTCTGCCCACATTTAATAGCGAAGGAAACATTGGCTTTCACAGGCCTTCTGAGGCTGCCCAATACTTTTAATAAACAAGAGAAGATACAGCAAGCAGGCACGATTGTTACTTAACTTGGTTTACGAAGGTGCAAAATAGCATCGTAGGAGATCTTAATAAAATCAATTGGATCCAATACCTCTTGTACCTTTTGCCAATTGAAACCTAAAAGTCTTGACCATTTATTTTTCACTTGGTCTTACACACTTGTTATAGAGAAGAAAATGTTTGAACGGTGCAACTTACAAGCTAGTCTATCTCATGGGATCAAGTGATCAGCTTGGGTGAGGAGGTTAATTATCATAACAAGTCTAATCTAATCATATTAAATTGTGTTTCACCTACTGATTATATGGTACATGGAGAGAAAGGAACAATAGAGTGTTCTAATATAAAAAAACAGTACCTACTGCTCTAAGTTGACTCATCCATTGCTGGCTAAAAGAGGTTATTACTACTAAAACCATTAATGTTCTCTCCAATGCACAGTTCAAAAGGAGCTTGAAACTTCTTTAAGACTAGCCTTTTCAAACTTTTTGCTCTATCCAACTTGACTTTGTATGAAGGTCTGAAGCGGTCCCTTTGAGCATTTTGTCAAGTTTATTCAATTATGTCAATTGCTCAAGCTTACAATTAAATGTCTTCTCTTAGCTAGCTTGGATATTAGATATCCTCAGCCTTAGTGTGCATCTCCTTTTTTACAACCTAGTTAGACAAGTGATTTGGTATATTTCCTTCTACCAGTTCGTATTGGCTCTAAGCCTATGTAACTCATTTTGGAGTTCTTTTATCAATCTTATTCTTTTAACTTTTAAAAAAGAGTACTTTCTTTTTAGACTTTGATTACTTTTTAGACGGGGAGAATAGAATGCTTAACAATCTTTTAATTAGCCTGTAATACTCAAGAGTGGTCCTTATCTAATTAGCAAGATCTTAATATATATTCCATATAATCATCACTTTTTCTTAGAGCCATCGCTCTATAGGCATGAAAATTCAGATCAGGAAGCAGATTATAACTTGGAGATAGCACTAGAGACTGCAAGTTTGATTAACTCCTTCCTTAGCACCTTGCCTTGGGCATTCTTTGGCAAGGAATCGATGAAACACACCCTCCGTATTCTCTTGTACGATGCAACCTACAATTATCATAAGGACAATGAGATGTTTCCAACGATGAAGTTTATCATAGCTATTGTAGAATCTCATACATCTGGTGTGTACCTGTTTGGATACAAAATCCATGACATGAGATTCTTCAATGAATCTTCCGCTTTGTAGTACTACAAAAGCCATGGGCACCTCACCTGCTTCCTCATCAGGATACCTGTCAGTTCGTTTATGGTGACATTACATCTTGATCTTTCAAACAAGAAATCTATCCTATCACTTCTCTGATAGAGGAAGATGCAAAAATGAACGACTGACTCACGGAATAATAGCTGCCTCAACTATGTCTGGGTGGGACAGAAGAAGATTCTCAAGTTCTGCAGGAGCAACCTAGTACAACCACGGAAAACAACACACATGCACAGTATCAGCTTTTTATTCATCACAACTGTGACGGAGGACAATAACTGAGATGAATTAGAATCATAGCCAAATTTCTTATGGTTTTTGTTCTAATGAAACTAACAAGAAATGAAATGTCATCGCACCTGATAAGCTTTGTACTTAATGAGTTCCTTTATTCGGTCCACAAAGAAGAGGAAGCCTTCATTGTCAATGTAGCACAAGTCGCCTGTCTTCAACCAACCCTCTGAATCCAGAACTGCTGCAGTTGCTTCTTCATCACCTACATAACCTACGGTAAACGCGCAAAGATCCTCGGAAATCAATAGGAAAACAAAAGGTTTTCAATGGACCAAATAAAATTCATGTCCGTTCGAATCCAAACATGTTTTAGTCTCTAACAATTCATCTGTCATAATAATGAAACAAAGAACTAGTTATTCCTTGAATCACTTGTTTACTAATCTTACGAATTTAATTAAGTACTATTCAGTACCTTTCATAATGGACGCTCCTCTAAGCCAAAGCTCACCAGGACTACCAGGAGGAAGAGAACTGCCAGTATCAGGATCGACAATCTTTGCCTCACAGTTTGCAGCAAGCTTTCCTATCGCTCCCATTACTTGGCTTTCTTGAGGACCAACTGATGAAAAAACTCTTGCAGTTGATTCAGTTAGCCCGTATGCCTAAATGTCAGCAACTATACCTTCGTTTAGTCTCTCCCAGAAATTGCACAAGTAAAAAAAATAGAATAATCATCAACCTCTAATATTCATTATGACTAGCATGGAACCATCTCAAAGTAAATGAACAACACAGGTCTTCTATGTTCTTATTGTTGGAGTAATGTCCAACCAAGAATCTACAACGGTTACCTTTTGTTGGTGATAATAGGAAATGGAACTACAATTTGCATACTTGGAGAAAAATGCATCAAATGCATTGTTATTTAGAGAAAATTGATTTGTTCCATACTGAAATCTACTCTACTTTCAAACTATAACTCCAATACTTGGAATTCCAGCAATCTAAGATTTTCTTACCTGAGCCAATTGCACCTTCGGAAATTGTTTCTTGAACTGAGTGATCACAGACTTCCTAAGCGGAGCCCCGCCACACGCTATCACTTCAAGTGAGCTCAAATCGTACCTCTCCCCCACCACACCATCCTTGATCATCGCCACCACCAATGGCGGAGCCACCGCCACATGGGTTACTGTCAACTCCTCAATAGCTCTCAACATCGTCCTCAGCTCAAACCTCTTCATTGTCACAACCGTCACTCCTATTGAAACTGATCTCACCAAGTACAAGAACCCATAGACATGAAAGTAAGGCACCGTACACAAACTCACCACCGGCGTATTCCTCGCTACCCTAGGCGCATGAGCACTGACTATCGACGATATGAAATTCTGGTGAGTCAACAACACTCCTTTGACCATCCCTGTTGTCCCGGACGAGTATAGAATCGCCGCAGGATCAGAAGGGTAAACCTTAACTTGTTCGCGCTCATCAATACGAGGATGACTCCTCTGAGTGGTCATCAGAGACTCAAACTCCACTGAATCAATGATGATTGTTTTAAGAGACGTGATTTTATGGGCATTATCTGACGTAACAAACGCAATAACCGGTTTCGAAACCTGAAGTTGGTGCGAAATTTCGAAACTTTTGCTTACTGGGTTTGAAGGAGAAACCACAACGCCAATAGAGAAGAGTGAAAAGTACAGGATTGGAATTTGAAGCGAGTTAGGTGATAAAACAAATGCAGTGTCACCTTTTTTAAGGCCGAGATGGTGAATAAGAGAAAAACTAAGTGTTTTTGTACGGAAGATGAGTTCGGGAAAGGAAATGCTCTGGTGGGTGACGGCGTCGAGAACTGCTGCGGTGGACGGTGGCGGTATCGTTGAGGAATGGAGAAGCGAAAAGGCGAAGTCCGTGACAGAGGTTGGCAGGGTGAGTGAAGGGAGTGGAACTTGTGGCCTGAGACTGTGGTAGATTCCTGTTTCAGAACAGAAGCCACTCTTGAGACCGATTGAAGAAGAAGTACGGTTACACGTTGAGTGGTTTGTGTTCGCCATTCTTGGATTCTTTTGAGCTTGCGTTTCGAACTTTGCCTATAGATGGCAGAACGTAATGGGCCTATTTTGTCTTTGTCAATGTTGGCTTCCGAGTTCCACGTTTGTCTCAATCTCTTCAGAAACGTTTGAAAGGTCACTCGTAAAATAAGAAAAGTAGATTCAATGCATTTTTTTGTAGCTGCCTGATATGCCAAATGAATCAAGTAAAGTAGATTCAATGCATTTTTTTAATTAAAACACTGGTATTTAGTAGCACCGGGATAACTGACTAGTTCGGATTCGAGCCGGATAGGATCCTTTTTAACTGCTAATCTCTCTTTTACGAGTTTCAAAGCATATTTATTCTCAAGACTCAAACTTGAAACTATGGTTAAGGTAAAGCTAATTCATTCCCAAAACTCAAACTTGAAACTTTGGTTAAAGGATAAAGGAAGCATGCCGCTCCTCCGCCACAACTATCGCGAGTATTGGTTAGGTTTGGATAGACTAGGTAAGCTTGGTCACACTTCATGATATTCGCCACAGCCTAGTTTAGGATTCAAATCTAATCCCAACTATGTTTTACTCCTCTCTTTGGGGCCATATCATCACAACACTCGGGAGTTTATCCTTATCGTCTGTATTGTAGTTACTGCTTTCTTATGCAACTGATTCCCCAAGGAATCGGAAACTAATTTTGTGTCATGTTTTGAGTGGCTCTTCTTTTCCCAACTCGCTAAATAGCATTTCCATGTAATGAAGTTTTGGACTTGGTGTATATGTACACAGCACAACAATCGCACCATTTCACTTGCACTCTTCAGGACATAAACTAGCTTCCAGTCCGGCTAGCTCATGTAAGGATGTCTATGGAGATACAAGGTCACCATTGAGCACATTTACGAATTAAGACACAATTACACATTCAGGTTTCGGTATAGGTTATAGCATTATACTTGTAGCTTAGAACACAAAATGGAATCTCTCTCTTGGATTATACTATCTCTATCCCATGCTCTGATGCACATCTATACTTCAATTGAAGGCTCCAAACTGAAAACATTCGAAGGAAGGGCCTGTGGTAACTCTTGAGGTTACATGCTGGACGAGGCTTAAGGTGTCCAGTTCATCAATCCAGTTCTTAACATGGTGTTGTATAAGAAATTGTCTAACAACCCTGTATAAATCGTCACTTGGCAGTGAAAACTATTGTCTTCCCCAACACAAAAGTAACTAGAGACAGCTCAATGAAGAAGATGGTGTTGAGGAGTACTCGATCAATTGTCCAGCCAAATATGGTAATTCCCCCAGGATTGTTTTGCAAATACATCACTGCATAACCAAATTACATGGACATAAGTTATGTCTATTGATTGTAACATTTTGTATAAAGACAGTACAAAAGGCACAAGGCAAAAATTATATAACATGCTAAGAGAGAGAGAAAAAGAGAGATGAATCTGATTATTCCACTGGGATTGTTCAACAAATACATCGCCACATAACCAAATCACACAAATATAAGTCACACTGAATGAGTGAAGCATTGCTTTAAAGACGTTAAAAAGGCACAAAGAAAGAGTTATGCATTAAGCCACAAGAGAGAGAGTTGAATACATGAACATTATCTTTAAGACTAAATGAAGAGACATAGCATCAGTGGGGTGTGTGCATGTACACATCCTACATTAGATGCTTCCAATCTATTTGATTTTTATTGTATCAGTGATATGACATGTCAACTAGCTGATTTACTTGTCTTGAAACGGTTTTCAATCTCACTGGTGACAATCATCTAACATGGAGATGCCAAATGAAAAAGGCATGGAAAATCAATAATTGAACTGTTGACGGCTAGGTAAAAACAGAACAGTGATTTAGTTCATACCAAAGGCCTGTCGTTTGTGATACGAGGACATGTGTGATGCCAGGTGACTATTTATAGGCAATGATATGTAATCCAGTGACTCCAGATCACTTTCAGAATAACTCATTTGAAGAGAATTTTGACCATTCGTAGATTCCAAGTTCCCCCCACTGTTTGAAGCTCTCAGTTGAGATGCATCAGCAATGCTGCATGTTGCCAATGCATGCCATCTACTAGCTGAAGACGCAATGCCTTGGGCTCTATGAGAAATTTTAGTAGCAACATGCAAGCAAAGAATTATACCAACAACCTGAACAATTGAGGAGACCTGCAAAGTCAATGAGAATTATCCATGAAATCAAGCTTTACAAGTAAGACCGAATAGCTAACAGATGTCTAAAATTCATAACAATTCACTTGGATATTCAAAAAAAAAAAAGAAGAAAGAAAATAGGCAGAACTTACAGCAAAATCACCGCCATTTATGATGGTAATTATACCTCTGTAACCAGTGGTCTGCAACAGAGTTACACATTGGCTAGTTGTCACTACACAGAACTGTAGAAGAAGAAAAATCCGGTACCTGTGGCTTATCTTGGATAGATTGTATCGTAGCCGAATGTGCTCCTCCGTTAACGTCAACACATCAGATTCTCTTTCCAAGAGCTTTGCATAGTCATCAAAGTGAACAACTTGCAAGTTGCAGATTAGATTAAACAAAACACTGGCCAATAGATATATAGTACTCACGTAGGTCCAGGAGATGATCAAACCAAACAAAATAGCGCTAGACAACCAGAGTGATTCACGATGTACGTATGAGACCCGAACAACCTCACGAACAATTTTCAGGATTAAACATGGGAACGACCAGAATACTAACAAGCGCATAGCATTCTGCAGCAGATAAGTATCATTGTAACTTCTTATGAAGACTACAGTATCTGACAAAAAGTATTTGCGTCATGTTAAAACCACTAACATTACAAGTACAGAACATGCAAGGTATTAATGGTACCGAATGAAGGTATATGCAGCTTTGGTAAGCAGATAACATGGATGAATAAGGAAACTTTATACACTAGAGTGGATTATAAAGATAAATCATACTTCCAATCTACGAGTTTGGATTTGGGCTTCAAACCCCAACACAGACCATGGATATGGGTTGTTAAATGCAATGTAACCAGAAACTTAACTTATTCACAGATTGGCAATCAATTTCGTAAAGCAATAAACCAGAGTTAGTAACTCAAACCTCACATCCACTTGACCAACTAAATTGAAGTTAGCAAAATGACAAGTCTCTAACCTTAATCTGCTGAACGTATTGGCCACTAGAATGAGTCATATGGCTGCTATATCTATATCTATCAGCTAGTAGAAACCTTCTGACACCATACTTGCGTAGATTAAGTGACAGACAAAACAAGGAAACAGCCGCTAAACACGCCTGCAATGCTACGATATCCAGCTCGAACTCCTTAATCTGGTACATTTCACAGTCTGAACAACTGGAGAGCTCTAGCATACCAATAGGAAGTAGCAGACCAACCAAAAAAAATGCTGCCCACGATAGCAAAGACCTCAAAATAGAAGATTGATTAAAACCCAGAAATGTTAGAAAAGCTTCAAGCTTTTGAAGGACTCCATCAAGATCAACATCGTCCTTCACTCGCTCTTGTGAGCGTGGTGGTCGTTGATGGTTTTGATTCTGAGACGAATTGAGAAGAGGGGTCTGAGCAGTAGATGACTGGTCCGGTTGAACATGGTTATCCGCCATTAGCTTAAGTAAAGAGACTTTGTTTATGGGTATATCATTGAAGAAAACACCTGAAGTAAAGGGAATTAGAAGTTTAGAACAGACATTGGAGATCGAAGGTGGTTAGTCTTGATTGAGGGGAACGGAAAAATGGGATCAAAAAAGCAGAGAAAAAACTCAGTACCCTACTTCTTATTCTTTCTTTCTGTTTCTTTTAGGCATCTTCCTTCTTCGTTACTTTCGAATAGGCAGACTCCGAATAGAATAATCAAATACTGGAAACTAAAAAGAAAGCCAAGTCCGGAAGACGGTCCAGAACGTCAATTCTTCAAGCACTGGTCAACTACAGCCGTCCGATTCGTTACCTCGTGATTGACAGCCGAGTTGTCCTTTAACTGGAGATGAAGGCTTACCGCCTTAGGCCTGGTTTGAGCTCAATGCAATGTCATTTTAGGTTAAATTCTCAATATTGTTTTAATTTTAAGTTTAAACCTATCCAAAACAACATCATTCGGCTAACTTGTCAGGCCGTCTAGACTTCTGAAACTGGATCCCAAGTTGGTGCTTTAGGCTTAACCTAGTCTTAAATTTTGATCAAATCACTTTCGATTCTAGTTTGGTCCCTGTTTGGTTCAATTTTTGGAGGGTTTAAAAACACTTTTGTCTATCGCAAAAGCTATTTTGAAAAAAAATAAGTGTTTGGCTGTAAATTTTAAAAGCGCTTTTGAAATAGAAATGACTTTTTTAAAAACTGAAATACAGCTTTTTTAAAAGTTAAAATTTGGAGCTTTTCTTTTTCATAAAGCTATTTTTTATACTAGTTTCCGTCAGTTACGTAAATAACATGGACTAAAACCTTATACCGTCTGTTCTCCTCTTGGCTCACGTAAGCAAAACCATAGCCGACTCTTCTACTCTTCGGTTTTGTTTTTTCCTGCTCATCAACCCCTCTCATCTTCTCATCTCAGGTTGGCTTTCTTTTTTGTATTTTTATTTGCTCTAAAAATTAAATTTTGGAAAGTTGAAGGCAGACGTTCGTCGAACATTTGCGTTAACTGCATTGTATCCTGTTTAACTGCATTGTATGACATTTACCATACACTATTTCAGGACTCAATACATTAGTACTACTGTTATGTTCAAAAATACCATAATATATTAAAAATAAATAACAACTTTAATAAAAATGAGAATACTATCTTTAAGTACAAAGAATATCCTTGTCTCAAAAAAAAAAGTACAAAGAATATCCTAAACTATAATAGTACTCTAGTTATCCAATACTATGTCTACGAATAAAAAATATCATCATTCATTATAAATAAGTAATACCTACATATTTAAATAGGAACATAATAACTTTGTGGAAATATATTCAATACAAACTAAAAAAAAAAAACAAGCTAGACTGGGTACATTTAAATCATTGCTATGTACAAAAATTACTATGGTACCTTAAAAATGACTAATATTTTCAGTTAAAAACAATAATATTATTGTTAGTACAAACAATACCATGCTTCTATACAAATTACATCAGTACTATATTTTTCTAATATCATACTTATGTAGCAAATTAGCGACGGAAAATAAATCGTAGCAAATTAGCGACGGAACTTTTATTTCCATAGCTAAAATCGACGTAAAAAAATTCATTTAGCGACGGTTATAATTTCCGTCGCTATAAATGGACGGTTATAATAGATATGTGTTACTTATCTATAACGAATGATGATATTTTATGTATATAGGCGTAACATTAGATATCTTGTAATTGAAATTATACTAGAATTGAGCACATCATATACCATCTATATGTACAAGGTTCGAGTCGCAATTCCACCCTGACAGATCAAAGGGACAATTCCTTGTGGGGGTGAGATCCACAGGACCAGAGGGGACAAAACTAATATGGGGCGGCTCACCCAAACCAGATTAGTACATAAGCACCCATCAAATTGTGTCCAGTAAAGGTTTTATTAAACATAATTAACTACACGCTTATGTGATCAACCATGTTCTTATTAGAATTTTCAAAGGTACAATACGAAGGACACCGATTTACACATACCAATGTATAAAACTATGTTTATTTAAGGTTTTGTTGTATAAGGTTAGCAACACATATATATGTTCAAAAGTGTTCTTGTTAGAAATTTTCGAGGGACAATGTGATGGACACGAATTAGTATATAGCGATATAAAAAACCATTCTGAATTAATGTTTTACTTAATACTGTTAACTACACAATTGAGTGTTAAACTGTGTTATTGTTGGAATTTTTTAAAGGCACTAGTTTAAGAAACAGATTGCTACATGCTTGTATATCAAACTGTGTTCATTATTTTATTCACAAATTTTAAGGAAATAAAGTATTTCTTTATACAAAGCTTCCTTGAGAAGTTTCAAATAACTCCTTCAACCTAGTAATATGTAACATCGTCTTCCTTCGTTTCTTAGTGTTATATAGAATCTAAGACTAAACAACCCAAATATTCTCTTAATTCTTCAAATCCATTATATTTTAGATGACTGTGTAGGGAACAACTAAGAAGTAGATATGGTAAGCAAGCAACATCACTCACATCTTCCTATTTCTCTTTATGGATTTTATATGATTATATTTTGTATGTATAATAGATATGTTTAGACATGCATTTAGATATGGATTATAGGGTGTTGAGTGTGTTAGAAATGACTAAACTGGCGAGGTATAGAGTAAGGCAAAATGTAGTGTTAGTGGGTTATGTAATTATTGAATTAGGTAAGAATTTGAAGCCTATAGCCTAACATGGTGATGATTTATTAGCAGATGCCTTAGTTTTCATAGATGTTATGTTTAGTTATGCTATTTGGCTTTGGTGTGGTTGACATCTTTATTTTTTTTTTTATCAATGTCCAGAAAATAAGGATAAAATTGTAATTAGGGCATCATCTCTTCCACAAGAAGAAAAGAAGAAGGTGATGAAGGCAAAAAGAAAGGTAATGAGTAAGCATTTTGTTAAAATTAATACGATGATGATGTGAAGTTATTTTGATTTGAAACTTATGTAAGTCAGGGAAAAAGTTGTCACTTGTAGGACAAGTCAGTGAAGTGAGGGCTTTAATAACAATGAATAAAAATTTGACTTAATTAAACTAAATTAATATAAATTTGTGATTGAGTATTATTATTTGATTAAAATTACTTTTAATAAGTAATTAAAAAGTTTTCAAAGGCATTATTATTTAGAGAAGGTGTTTGAAATGATGCTGAGCTTAGCTTAGAGCAGTTTAAGTAGGTTACTAATATGGGATTCTAAATATAAATGTGTTTAGGTGAGGAGAGAAATTTGTTACTGCGTATGTGGTCAGTTTAATCAAAACAAGCTAATATTAAGAATAAGGGAGGATCAAGTGGAGGTAATTTGTAGCAATAGTGTTGCATAGATTATAAGGGTTTCGAATGGGACCAAACAAGTAAGCAGAATGTTTTATAGCAGATGAGAGATGCAAAGGTAACAAGTGATTCATTTATTAGGTTAGTATAATATGATAAGTTTTTGAAATTTTAGTTTAATATCAAAGAAGATAAGATCGAATTCCTAAGTCAATGATGGAGATTAATTGTGAACAACTGATCCCAAGACATGAGGAGATACCAATGACAAGCCAAAAGAACAGAAGATTTCCTAAGGCATAAAAAAATGCCAGTAAGGAAAGAGGATAAGGATGAGGATGTTCGTAGACATGTGAAGGCATCAATGATGGAGAAATTTAGTGGAATATCAATCCTAAGGTGTGAGGAGACGTTAATTAATAACTAAGAAAATGATTGTGTGCCAAGAAATCAATAATAGGAAAAGGTAAGGATGAGGTTGGCAATAATTATATAATTATAATTAAATATAATTATATATAATTATATATAATATTAATATTATTAAAAAATACCAAAAAATACCCAAAAAAATAAAAAAAATTTATTGAACCAGTGATCGGACCGGTCAAACCGGACCGGTTCGACCGGTTAATTGACCGGTTTTGACCGGTTCTCACTGGTTCAATTGAGAGTCAATTTTTAAGAATGAACCGGACCGGATAGCCGATCGATCACCGGTCGAACCGGCCAGTCCAGTCCGATTTTTAAAACAAAGTTATTAAGTGAGCGTAAACAAAGTGTTGGAGGAAAATTGGGCAAACCTTTGTCATCTATCGATTTCTTCCTTATTTTTTTTCAAGTATGCAAGAAATATTGCCAAGGTTTTGGAAATTGTCATTAATGTAAGCACAAGTAGCTTGGTAAGTATATCCTTTTACGTTTGTCTTAGCATTAATGCGTGAATTAATATTTTAGATAATATATTAGTGTTGAATATTTTTATGCTCATAATTTCTTGTCCTCGTACTTTGAAATGAGCATTAATGGTTTTATTGCATTTTAATGGAAGCAATGAAGATTATGATATTCTAATGCAATCATGGTAATGACTATTAATCTCTGGAGCCAACTGCAAGCGCCGAAGGGCCCTCTTTTGCCTTTTTTGTTTAATGCTCCACCAATGGGACGAGAGCTGACTAGTCTAGTTGTTTGTCTATCGGGGAGCACCAGTCCTGATGATGTTAAGAAGAACTTGTATGGAGAATTGGTGGGTTATAACATTTTGCTTATACTATATGTAACAATATAAATCACATTGTATTATGCTAACGTAATAAAATATTAGTGTAGGATGTACGGACATATCTTGTGGTAGGTATTTGTATATTTTGGTATAGATTATAATCAAAAGGCTTGAAGTCCATATATTCTATCTCTAATACAGAGAATTCCTAAGGAAACAACATAAGTAAGAAAAACATTAGGTTTATTTTTTCTTGAATATAGTTTTTTGTATTATACATTGTAATTGAGTTCAATTATAGAGAATGACTAATATTTTGAGTACGTACATAATTGATGAACAAAGCAACAATATAAGATTTACCTGTATTGTGCCTTAGAATTTTTGGCATAGGGACTCTCTGTAACGCACTATATTAGGGGTTAGAATATTAAAGAATTCTGTACACTTTATGTTTAGCATATTTGAGCAATTGCTTATTTGTGCATATGTATTTGGGCACATACAATTTTTATGCATGCATTTATGACATTCCAGGTGCAATTGGTTTTAGAATTTTGATTAAGATGAGAATTTTGGCTTATTTATGATGGAAATTCATTTGGAAGTTATTTGTAATATTTCGAAAATTTTAGGAAATTTTTGGAATTTTTCTGGAAATTTTAGGATGTTAAGAAAAATAGACCAATGGAATTTTACTATGTAGCATCTGTATATGGACAACAAATGGCACACATGCAATGAGACATGTGTCATTTTGTTAACAACACACGTGGTTATAACACACGCAAGCACATGTGTTAGAGGAAAAACCACTGGAACCTTGCTGTTCTCAGATTAAGTTAGCCTTCTTTGAAAATCGTTGAATCTTCTTCACCGAAACACCAGTTTGGATACTTATATCGGTAATGTACTTTCCAACTTAAGTAAGTTGGTCCTGCTGATAGCTGCTTCTCCCTCTAGTATGCCCTTTTTAACCATCATTGAAACCTTGGTGATTTCCTGAAAACAAGGTTAGTAATGTTTAACTTTCTAAGCTCTATGAATGATTCTGATGATGTGTATCGGAAATAAGAACATGTATGAGTTGGCTGATGTTCCATCTGTCGAGAATGAGCATATGCAATGAGAAGTTTATGCAGTGTAGTCTCGATGAATGAATTCACCGAATGACTTAGATGAGGATTTGAGGTTGTGAGTGTTTGAAGATAGCAGTAAGAGTATCTGGAATCGAATAGGAGATTACTGGGTGTTGGATAATTTGATAAGAAAATGTAGAAGATGAAACAAATGTAGTAAGAATGAAAATACAGTAGAGAGAGAAAGTTAAAGAGGATTTCACATGCATGAATCGGTTTTTAGTGTTTTAAAAAGATTTATCTTGTTTAAGTTGTGATGAGCTAAAATGGAAGTAGAAGAATTGGTTTAAGTGTGATATGTGTTCTTTGAATAAGATTGAAGTGTAAATTCTGGGTAGTTTGAAGATGACAAACTTGAAAGAGTTCATCTCTGTAAAAGTTCGTTGTGGCCAACTCTTTTTGGTTTGCCGCGGCTAGTTTGAAGATGGCTTAGATCCACTTGGACAGGGTTGGTACTGGGTAACTTGGACAGGGGATTTGGGGTGAGTATTTGAGCCTTTCTATTTGAGGACCCACACAAGTGGATGGCTTAGATCCACTTGGACAGGGTTGGTACTGGGTAACTTGGACAGGAGATCACCACTCTCAAATACTGGAAACTTCACCAACAAATCATGTAGGAACTTCTTCGATCCACTAGCTCCTAAAGTACCCTAGTATAAACTTGTTTGGAGGAAAAACCTTCTCCCTTGGGCTACTTATATTCTTTGGCTTGCCATAAGAGGAAGACTGCCTACATTACATAGGATTGCAAACTTTGTTAGCATTCCTAATTTCCTATTGGGTGTATATTACGCAAATTATCAGATCAAATACTGGATCACTTGTTATTCCAGTGCAACATCTTCAAAACGCCATGGAATGAGCTAATATAAAGATGTAAATTTGCTAATCCACCCAAATCGTGGCCTAAACTAGTGGACTAGAGCCTCAAGATAAAACATAACAGATCAGGGGATGCTTGGATCTAGCAGGTAGCCTAATTGTGATATAGTAGCTTCTAGTGGGCAACATTACCTAAGAGGTGCAAGAAGATTTATATTTTCGAGAGGGCAATATGGTGACCAGTTATCAAACCAAAAAATGAAGAATTGAGGCCATTCCTAATCTACACTATAATATTATACGTCCTTGATTTTGTTAATAAACATGCAATGGTACTCCTAAAGAGCCTAAAGGCCCCTTAGTTACCATTTCGCTGCATAGCCCATTTCTAATAACAATCAAATGGCTTGTTGAATGGTTTTAAGTATTGAACGATCAAAGTATGCGTTGAATCTATTGAAATCGTATCCTTATCGAATTACAAATTGTATACTTGACGTTAATGCTATGGTAATAGTTCACTTGTAAGAGTGTGCCCTATAGAAGACAATGAAAGTTTAGTTTTCAAGCTTTAAAGGGACCCATCATGATCACAGAAGAAGTACCACGTTGTCTTTTTTGCGAGGTTTAGCCATCTGATATGCTCTAAAACACATACCTGATCCCCTTCGTATTAACTTTGACTGGCTGCCAAGATGATCAAATGACCAATAACTGCTGTGACAATACCAAGCAAACAACCGACAATAACCTATGATAAAAGAAGATACATTAGCAAATTGGAAGTTCAAAAGTACCTTACAAGATTAAGCTTCCTGAAAGTACAGCTAGTACTCAAAAGTCTAGGATTACTATTAAGTTGGCTTATAATTGTCAAAAGAACAACCTATTGCTCATCACACGTCAACATTGCAGAAAAAATTACAGCTTGATTGTATGAGGGTGAAATATAAAGAGAGCATGCAAGTATGCAACAGTTAACAGTTAGCTGTTAGCACTTACAATACCACAGGATAAATTAGAGAATAATTTTGCTATGCGCTACAAGAACATGATTGATGAGCATCTAAGTTGCCATGCAAATTTTTAAGCCAATGATAATCAAAATCTAACCCAGTGTGCCAGTCCTGAGGAGGGGTATGACCAAGAAGTTCCCGTAGAGGTCTGCTCTCAGCCAGAGGATGTCCAGCAGGAAGTTCATAAACAATTTGATTAAGGACCTGAAGAAACAGGAAGCAACAACCGAAAATGCATCTCATTGGCCTAGAATGGAAGTTGTCAAGCAAGTCAAGCAACTACCGCATTTCAGTTATGCAAATAAGGATACAAAAGAAAGTACTCAGAGATATGGGAGAAAGGAACAAGGAAGCATCAAAAGAAAGAAAATGAAGCATCAAACCTCTGCTTGCCGTCCAGCATGAAGCCTTACTCCAGTTGCATCATACATTACCTGCCACAAAATATTATCTGCATAAAAACTTCGTATAATTAAAAAGGAAACATAACAATAGAGCAGAGGGTCATAATAAAGAAAAAAGGAACATACAACGCATGCTAAGACCAATGCAGTTGCAAATAATGACCCCCCAAAGCCTTCTTGGAAACCAATTGACATAGCAAGAGCTGTAACAGTAGCAGAATGGGAAGAAGGCATTCCACCAGATCCAACAAGTTGTTTGAAATCCCATCGTCTCTCCTTATACCTGCAGTTCTAGTAAAGATTTAAGACTCTCAAGCAAAATAAAACAATCGTCGCCTATGAACAAGAAATGCAGATGAACGGACGGATTTTCACCGAACAAAAAGAAAAAAAAAATCAGACAAGACTAAGAATTGCTGTTGCCAAGGAAAAGGTGAGTTGTAATGCCCTGAAATCTACAGGTTTCCACTGCCAAATCCCATCATGACAAGAATTCTACCAGATAACGAAAACCCATTTGGTACTCTCTTTCGTTTTATATAGAATATACAAGTTAACTCCTTTGACCAACCGCCTTGGTATTAAACATAATCTACAAACAATCGTCGAATGTGTTTGATTCCTAGAGCAAATGAATCGTATCCAACATGCTATATCTGAATACGATAAAATATGGGCACTGGAATATCAAGAAATACAAGCTCCTTCTTTTCGTTAAATTTAAAATGCGTTCTTGAAATGCTAATAAGCTTGCATTGCGTGATCTAACAAAGGTACCCACATGAAAATGGAAGCAAGTAGATTCTTTTCAACTGGTATTTCATACTAGATGATAAAGCACCAAAAACTGGAAAGCTAACTAAGGAACAAAAGTCTTGAATTCAAGAAAGGGAGAATAAAGAAATAGAAAACACAATCCCGCCAAATTAAGAATAGAAAGCAGATCTAAAATGAAGTACCATGAGGTGAAGAACTTAATAGATTGAGCAATAGCGAAGGCAACAAGGGCCGATAGGAGAGGGTAATTAGTCAAAACCAAGGAAGAAGACGACGGTGAAGCAAGCGCGTTTTGGGACGAAGTATCACACCCCATCTCGTCCATTTATAGCCAATTCTTAAGGTTTCTTGAAGAAAACACCAGAAAAGCAAGATTCTTTATGTGTATAGCAGAGATGGTATTGGTAAAATGAAGAAATGTTATTATTATCTGTGTGTTAGCTGCAATGAGCTTAGAAAGAGGGTCTGAATCCCTTGGAAGAAAAAGGAAATTGGCGTCTTCGTTGCAGTTTCGGTTTCTTCTTCAAAGTTCTCGAAAGCATGCAACTAACAGTCTTTGGCTTCGATTTTTCTCTCCATTCCTCGTTGTTCCATTTTCATATCTCCAATGTACTCCCCCAGGCCCCACCTTATTTCATGAAGGCAGGACGATTCAGTCATTCTCAATTTGGACCATTCAAAATTTGAAGCGACCACGTGATAATATATAATTTTGATGAGGGGTCAACGTAACCCTTACCCTCCGTTTGGTTGCTGTTCCTGTTGCTGGGGACAGATGACAGGACATAAAAATTCTCGTCTCTGGAGGCGTTTGGTAGCTGTCTCCAAATTTTTGTCCACCGCCTCCGGTAGACGGGGACAAAAAATTTTGTCTCTCCCAAAAAGGGAGGAAAGGGACAACTTTGCGCGACACACCTGCTACACTGCATATATATTACTTAAACTACTTACTTAAGCTAACGTTATAACTAAATAAATATTATTTAATTATTTAATATATTAATTATTAATAAGAATTATATTTAATTAAATCAAAATTAAAATAATTAAATTAAACTAAACTAATTATTATTACTAAATATAATTAAATTAAAAATATCTTTATAAAATATATTTCAATAAAATTTATAAAATATATTTCAATAAAATTTTGATT
>JANZLH020000005.1:2074313-2085633 GCA_026770325.2 Erythroxylum fimbriatum | reverse complement strand
GGGTTGATTTTTTAGGTTTAATTTTTGTTTTTTTCAAAATGGTCCCTGAAGAATTCGAATTTTTGTGAAATGGTCTGGTATTTTTCGAAAACCTGGACCGAAAACGGCTGGTACCCATGGGAATTTTTTTCAAAATTTCTTTACCAGTACTGGTACCGGTTTCTGGCTAGTACAGAACGGTAATCATAACGCTGCCCGAGACTAAAGAAAAAAAATCTATGACCTAAGCGCAGGTGAGTTCATAAGGGGCTCTTTTGGTTTAAATGAGGTCATAGGTTCAAATCCTTCTCATATATATAGCTATTTAAAACTTGGAGTCAGAGCTTTGCCTCCCACAAGGGACCTACTCGGCTCGAGCAGAGATTAGTCTGGGTATGAATGGCTTAAAGGTACCTTCCCATAATTGGGACACCCCTAGGACACCTTGTGAGCAACCAAAAAAAAGAAAAAATATATATACATACGTCTGAAAAATCTAACAATGAAATAGTAATAAAAGTTGATCAATTTTTTTTAAAAAGTTATTGAGAATCCAATTTAGAAAAACTAACAATAAATAAGTATTGATTGTAGTTAGTCTTATATTACAATTTAAGAGCTCAAGTTCATTTCACCGATCTAACCACAAGCCTACTTTCCATACAAACATGATCTTTTATATTTCTTCATCTAAAGACTAACTTCATTCCACTTCAGAACTCGAGCTAATGCACTAGTTCTCACCATGACTACAAAGGGTTTGATGTGATGATGTGGTGCTGAGTTGAGGAGATGGAGGACATCTGAGGAGAGTTATTAATGGTGGTGAGGTCCACGAGAGATATCAAGTTCTTTATAATTCCCACCTAATATTATTATGGAAAAAGTATTCCATACGGCGTACTCGAGGTAAGTCGTCTACATAAAGGTAATTTTAAAGTTAACGTCCATCATTTGAAGTTATATCTTGATAATAGTAGAGAGAATATTAATTTAACCAAGGCAACTTGAGCATGAAAGGTACATCGAGCTAACGACATTAGACAAGCGCTACTTAGGAGACAACCTAAGAATTATGTTATATTTTATTTTTTTATGTTTTATTTCCATGTTTCTTAATTATTTTTATTTTTATTTTCTTTTATCTTTTTATCCCCTTTTGTTTATATTTTGCAAGATTGATTGTATCTAATATCAAATGGAACGTTCATTAGATGTAGAACTCTATAATTCTTACTATTCAGGGTAGTACCAAAATTTGACCTTTCTTTACTTTTTATTTATCTATGCTTATATTATGTACATTAGGGACAATGTGCAATTTTAAGTATGTGGAAGGGATTTCTTAAGCTTATTATAATCCTTGTTATTACATTTTATTAACTAATATCCCAAATTAGTTAAAATTTGTCCAAAATACTTTAGATCATTATTGATTATTGAATTAAATTAGTGTGCAAAAGAATGAAAGTTAGAATAAACTTACTTTTCTAAGTCATATTTTTTGTAATCATTGAGATTATTAATTTCAGTGAAAATTGTATATTACTTACACATATGATACCTTTTTGTGAGCCTTTGAGCCTAAGAGTAAATATGTGATTTTTAAAGTTCTTTTATTCTTTCATGTGTGTCATAATGTATACCTGTATAATTATAGAACTTGCTTTTATTATACATATGGAGGCCACATTTGTGAAATTAGAAGCACTAAAATGATAAAGGCATCTGGATTCAAATTGTTTAACCTATTTTCTTAAATTACCCTACCATATTTTATCTTTTAGAAGTAACAAATTTTGAGGCTTAAAATTTTCATTGATTATAACCACAGTATTAGCCTTAACATTATCTTTCTTGAAGCTTTTTTTATTATTTTAAAACATGAAGGTTATTTACATTTACCTTTTTTCTTGAAACTTGAAATTTGAAAAGGCCCAATATTTATGTAATTATTGGTGCATAATGAATGATTGAAAAAAAAAGTGTTAAAGCTGTGATACCAATAGATTTATAGTGTGAGGGATTTATAAAGTGAAGAAATAAGTTTCTTGTAATTTTGGTTTTTTTAATTCCCTTCAATTTTATTACCCTTTTCATTTTCCCTATCATACCTTACTTAAGCCCCATTAAAACCTTGTAAGAAAACCTTTTGATTTTTGTTTCTAGTTTACTTATAAGTGGTGGAGATATGATAATATTGCATGCTTATGGTTAAAAATTTTGCTATATATTGATTTAAGAGTTTTTATACTTTTCACCTTAAACACTTTAAGTGTATTGAGTGAATTCTTGGTGAGAATATGAAAATTTATGCTTTAGATTTCAAAAAGAATATCGATGTGATTATTATTGATATTGACTTATGAAGGTTGGTTCTAGGATAGCTACAATCCCATTACATTTTAATTTGATCAATATGTTATGAAGATTTAGAGTGTAGAAGGCCAGGCTAACGCTAATAAGGGATGGATGTTTTTAAAATTAATGATTTAGTTTATGATTTGCTTCAGGATAAGCAAAAGCTTAAGTATGGGGATGTTTGATAAATGATTATTTGACTATATTTATATAACCACATTGAATGTGTTTTGCTTGTTTTTAATATTTTTATAGTTTTTTTGGTACTTAATTCACTTCAAGTATGTTTGTAGGTGATAATTGTCTTCTTGGACCAAAAGAAGAAGAATTTGAATGAAATCGTGGCATGGAACAAATATTTAAAGCAAGTGAGGACCTACGTGACCATATACAGTGATTGTGTAAGTCTCTGTAAACTTGTGGAGATTTGAAGAATATTGTTTCTGGTAATATGAAGTTACACGCCTGTGTACATGGATATATATGACTGTATGTTACCTGTGTAAGTCTATGTGCTTGTGTAATATCTCAAATTAAGATGTTTTTGGAGATACACAGTCTTCTACATGACCGTGTATATTGATCGTTAGTTTTACCATAAAAGGACATGAATGGAGGCATATATGGAAGAGGTGAGTTTTAGAGTATTTTTAAGTCATAAGAAAACATAGAAGAGGCAGTTTTAATAAGAGGATAAGGAAAACACAAAGATTACGTCACAAGATCTGATAGATAGCATCATTTAATCCAAATTGCATGAAGATTCATTAGAGATAAAAAGGAGATTTATAATCTGATTTCTTCGATTTTTATTTATTCTTCTGAATATTTTTTATTGGACTTTTTTTATGAAGAGGGACTAATTTGTTTAGTGTCTAGGTCTGATGAACCCTAAGTTATGATGACAATATGATTTGATATTTTATTTAATGCAATTTTATTGATTGATTTATTGAAATTTAATTATAGGTTATATTATTGTTCTAATATATCCAAAATATTAGTTCATGATTTGATTCCATATAATTGAGATCGAGAAATCCTTTTATGTGAATAGATTTACTATAATTGGAAAGAATTTTATGCAAAACTAGAGATAGGTCGACATAAATCCTCTTGACTAGGGTCAAACTTAATAGTGAAATTCACAAATCCATAATGTAGTCTTTGAAGTTTTAACTAGAAAGAGATTTTAGTTAATCAACTGATGGGTTAGCTATTAATAGTTTTGAGAAAATATAAATATAAGTTTGGAATTTCCAAAGTTCAATAATCATTAATTTAATTGTATGACAAATGGTTAATATTTAAGAATTATTTGGGGATTCATCACCTAGATACTATTTATTTGATATCAATTTTTCCAAGTATTTTCCTTTGTCTGAATTCATTATTGTTTCAATCTTAGTTCAGTTTGTTTAATTTAATTTTTAATTAAAGCAACAATCTGATTCGACGATTAGATAATAAAAAAGGTTAACTAGTACTTATGATCCCTTAGAGATCAACTTGTACTTGTTTAGGCTAGCTATAACTATGTCGTGCACTTGCGGTTAAAACTGGTAAATCTTAACAAGAATATATAAACATACCAATGAATAATAATTTCTACTTTTAAGTTTCCTACTGTAGTTCTTGAGAAATTCTTAAACTAACTAGATGTAATCACTAATTTTTCTTTCTTTGGAAAAATCCCCTTGAGATGGATCATCTATTTTATCTATGAAGATTTTCATCCTCTTGGCTAGCATTGATGCTATGATTTTATACAAAATGATAAAATATAATATAGGTCTATAGTCCTTAAGATACTATTAGAGCATAATCATGCATCCTATCCAAGATCTCTATTATGATCGTGCTTGAGAGTTGTTTGATGTGATTGTTAGTGAGTGGAAACAGGAAAATTAAAGAAAAGATGAAGAAGGACTTGGACATGCATGTGCACAACTTTTCTAGGACACAAAATTGTTGTATTCTTGACGTTTCGGGGCTATTTTTAGAATGAAAACAAGTGGGTAAACCATATAAAGAACCTTAGAAGCCTTAAGAAGTATTTAAGGAAAAGAGAAATGCCAAAACGGAGGTTGCACATCAAAAATAAGGGGATCAAAGTAGAGACATCAAGATTAACTCCAATTTTCCAGAATTTCCAAATCATGACATAAAAATGTTTTCTTTCTTTTATCTTCTTATATTTCATTATCTTGGATGTTAATTTGGATTAGAAAGATGTTGAACATGATTATGGATTTATACATCCATAGTAGGCATTTTTCTTGAATTATTTTGTTTAACTTTATTCTTTTTTAAGTCAATATATATTAATGATTTTGGTATTTTTATGCTCATACTTAATAAGAAATCGAGAGATTGAATCAAGTTATATATGTTAATGTGCATAACGAGAGTTGGTAACTTAATAGACCTACAAATATCATATTAATAAACAATTGAAGATAGATCTTAATTGTGAGTTAATTATCCTTAAGATTGCTTCAATTCTAATTAAATAGTTAGGAGTAGTTTGTGAATCGGGAGGTTGCAATTCTATTGTCATCTATTTCAATTGTGATTACTTGATTAGATTTGGAGAGAGGGTAATCAAAACCTTAGGATATCTAAGATCAAGCATAATTGAATTAACAAGATAAAGAGAAGACAAAACAATGATAGAATAACACATAAGTTTCCATTATTGATTAACTTCATTCTTGTTGCTATTATTCAATTATTTAGTTTCATTAGTTTATTTCACTTTAATTTAACTTAATTCATTCAATCTTTTATTACCTTATACAAAGTGCATTCAAGGTATTAAGTGACTAATTCATCCTTGTGGAAATGATATCTTGTAAATTACGAGTTACGATTTATATATTTACAGTGTGAAAGTTTTTATATAAAACTATCAATAGGTGTCATGTTACAGAACATGGGGACATCCATCTTCAAACTTCGTTCGTCCAAAATCACTCAAAAAAACTCCTCTAACTTGAAATTATTTTTTTCAAAATCACTTTTTATTTGGGGAGATAAAATGAGGCATGTAAATATAATATAAGCTAAACTAAGTATTACGTCATATAAAAATACTCAAAATACAAGGTAAATATCCTTAAAATTATACTAAAAATATGATGTAATTAACAAATACCAAATACTCCTATAGTTAAGAATTTTTTTGTCCTAAAATAAATCAATTTCATTACTCTGGACTTAAGTAAGAAGTAATTCCAAAAATAATTTAAAAAAGTAAAATATCAATTAAGACTCCCTATTACTCATTTAATTACACAGTTTACTGAATTTTAGGCATTTAACTACTTGCATCAAATAATAAATCAATTCAATTTATTTTGTAATTCTCCAAACTTTAATTCAATTCACAAAATTAAGTCAATACAACAACAACACCCTAATAGAAGTCCCATTAAGATGCAAGGTCTAAGGAGGTTCAAAAGTATACAATCTTAACCTTAACTGCTAGAGAGAATGTAATTAATAGATCCACACAAAAAAGAAAAAAGACAAAAAGAAAGAGAAATAATTTTTTAGAACTATTTGTAGAAAAAACATCAAAACTAAAACAAAAAGACTAAAATATATAAAAACTATGAATATAAAATAAAATAAAAATAAAAGATTCCATATTAAAATAATAAATAAAATAGATATAAAGGATAATAATAATAATAAATACGTACAAATAAAAATATAAAAAGTAATAAAAATAAATAATTTAATAAAGACGGAACAACGTAAAGAATAAAAAAAAGATAACATAATAAATAATAAATAATAAAAGATAAATAACAAAAATAATCATAAACATAAAAGTAAAAGTAAAGATAAACATAAACTTAAACATAAACATAAAGGATAATAATAAAATAATAAAAATAAATAAATACCTACAAATAAAAATATAAAATAAATAATAAAATAAATTTAGAACAAGGAAAGGAATAAAAAATAAGTAAATAAATATACAAACAAGAAAGAAGAAAAATAAATAAATAAATATAACAAATAAGCTATTGTAAAAAAATGCGTAGGCTAGATAAGGAAATGCTTAACCTAAATAACTAAGGGGGGAATAATGCAGATTAAATGTCTAGGTTAAATAAAAGACACAACACTCAAAAGAAAAGGTTTAAAAGACCTATGAGAAAGAGAAAAACCTTTCTATGTGGGATCTTTTACCTGTATCTTAGTATGATAAAGTTTTCTATTAAGGATCAAGCCCTCAATAAGTTTTAACATGGTCATATAATTCCTTATCACCTCCCACCAGTTCTTCTTAAGCCTTCCTCTTTTCCTCTTACAATCACTAAGTACAATATTTTCATGTCTTCTCACTAGTGGACATGCGCATATGCTTACTTTACCATCAAAATGGAGTTGCACGAAATTGAAAGACGTCAATTCAAATGTTGTTGAACTGATCATCAAGCTTGTCCAAAAAAGTATAAAGTTGTTTTCCTGAATTATCATGCCCTAATGGTTAATATTGAAGTGAATCACACGTTAGTACAATGATAATCAGCGCACAAGAAGGGGGGGTTGAATTGTGTTATCTTTTTTCGTTAATCCCTTCTTTAAAATAAAAACTTGTCTAATTCAGAATTACGATAACTTTCGTTTGTAAATGATCTTCAACTCTGACTTCTTATTTATAGTTGAGTCTTCAACTGCTTCTTGATTCTTTAAAGAAACGGTTAGTTAGTTGAGCTCTGTAACTTCCTCAGACTGATACTTCCGACTTCTTTCGTCTGATTCTCGTATTGTCTGGTTTTTGTTTCGTCTATTTTTTCTTCGTATAACTTTCGTCTGTTTTTCGTAAAGCTTCCGTCTGCTTTTTCTACTCAGCTTCCGTCTGCTTTTCTTTCGTCTAGCTTTCCGTAAAGCTTCCGTCTGTTTTGTCTACTCAGCTTCCGTCTGCTTTTCTGCTAAGCTTCCGTCTGCTTTTCTTTCGTCTAGCTTTCCGTAAAGCTTCCATCTGTTGTGTCTACTCAGCTTCCGTCTGCTTTTCTGCTAAGTTTCCGTCTGCTTTTCTTTCGTCTAGCTTTCCGTAAAGCTTCCGTCTGCTTTTCTACTAAGCTTCCGTCTGCTTTTCTGCTTCGTCTGATTTTTGTTAAGGTGTATTTCGTCTGCTTTTCATTTTGTCTTCTTTTTGTTTGTCATCAAAATCTTTCAATACATAAAGTCAATTTTGACTTAACAAATATGTACTATGCATTTTATAAGATTGGGGTGATAAAATTCAATTTCATATCATAGCTCTTGAATAACTATGTAGTATTGTTCGACTGATCTTCTAACCTGACTCATATAGAATACACGTCTATAAACTTTGATAAATATCATTTCTATCATTTCCATTGAACCAGGTAATGGAAATTGGATCCCAAACATCTTTTAATGGTGGGAAATATAATAATATTACTAATTAAGGATGGGTCCATAGATCTAAAAAATCTACTTCCCCACAAAGCCCTCAAATTCCACCATTTTGATTTCTTAGTCAATTAATTTATGCACGCTCTCATTTTTGTCATGAAACTTAACTGGGATGATCACGTTAAAAGAGTAAGACGACATGGACAACATTTTTTAACCACGCATAATGCTTACTTTCAGATTATTTTATCTGAAAATATTTATTCTCAGTTGTTAAGAAATCGAGACAAGATTCGATATTAAATGCAACATAATAAACATAGATTAACGTAAAAGACGTAATAAAGTAGGAATTATAGTTTGCACTTTATTGTGAAACTTTCTTAAAGTGTTTATGAAATTAACTCATCACAATTATTTCGACCAAAAAAAAACTCATCACAATTAAACTTTAATTAAAATAAAATTTAAATTTCATTTAAACTTTAATTTTAATCAAATAACATCCAATATTTCATATAAGTCCTTATTTATCAAATATCTCATATTTAATCATAAATTTTCTTAAACTGTACAATCAAGTCAAACTTGATTAAAATACTTTTTCTCTCTTCAACTTGTTATTTGTTTATAAAAGATGTTGGCAATGGATATAAATTATAATCCTAATCATTTTAGAATTAAATAAATTAAAATCCTTTGATTTATTTAATTATAAGTAAAATTAGACTTCTAGCTGCTTCATGTAAATCTTCTTTTCTAAATCGTCATGTAAGAGAGTAGTTTTCACATAAAACTACTCAATTTTAAGATACAAACTAGCAAATAGTTCTAATAATGTGCATATCAACATCACCTTGACTACTAGTGAGAAAATCTTATCAAAATCAATAAATTTCTTTTGTATCCCTTCACTACTAGTCTTATCTTATACGTCACTAGCTTATCACCATCTTTTTTTATCTAGAACCCCTTTCGATTCTTCAAAGCCTTTTTGCTTTTAGGAAGCTTCACTTGTACATAAATGTCATTCTTTTTTAATGAGTTCATCTCCTCTTATATTGCCTTGAGCTAAGATCCTTTATCTTCAAGTGACTACATTTCTTGAAAATTCTCTGGCTCTCCCTCAATAGTGACTAGGAACTATTTTAAACGAAGGTATCTTGTCAAAGGCATTTTCTCCTTAGATAACCTTCTAAATTTGGACACCTTCTAACACTTAAATTGGTTGGTCCCATGCTAAAAATGTTTACAGACCTCTTCTATATCATCCGTAGGATGTGTCTTATCACCTTTAGATTGCTTTTATCATTATCATCCTGTGCTAGCTCATGTTTTCCTTCTTTAGTTGTTGGCTTATCAATGGAAGTAGGAATAGGCTTATATCTTTATTTCCAAAAGATAACCTAATGGTATTAATCTTATCTTCTTTGATGAGATCTGTGCCCATCTCATGCTCACAGAAGACTATATTCTTGTGTATAAAATCCTTCTGCTTTTTAAGTCGTAGAGTATATAACCAAAATTCTTATTACTATATACAATGAACGCATAAGGACTAGTCTTTGAATCTAGTTTCGATCTTTACTTCTTTGGCATTCTCTTGAAAGCATTACAACAAAACACCCTTAGATGCATATAAGTTGGATCCTTCCCTTTCCGTACTCTCTCAGGATTTTAAGATCTAAAAAGACTGAACGAGAACTATTGATCAAATATACAATGGTTTTGACCACTCATCCTAAAAGGACTTCGACAGATTAGTCATCCAGAGCATACACTTAACTTTCTTCGTGATAGTTCTATTCATTCTCTCGATAACACCATTGTGCTGTAGGTTACCAAGTTCCATCTTCTCATATCTTATTCTATATATTGAATAATAATCTTCAAATTCATGGGAGGTATACTCTCCTCCATTATCAATTCAGGTAAACTTCATTTTTCTCTTTGTCTCCCTTTCCACTATGGAATGAAAATTTTGGAAAGTCTTATGCACTTTGTTTTTGTTTTCAGCATAAAAACCCAAATCTTGTATATAGCATCATCAATAAATGTAAAAAAAAAATACTTGTCACCTTTCATAGAAACGACCTTTATGGGACAATGTAAGTTAGAGTGCACTAGCCCCAACTTCATCTTCCTTTGCACTAGCTCCAACTTCATCTTCCTTCTGGTAGACATTTTATTAAATAAAGCACAATCTTGATTTCCACCCTCAATATGATTATAAGGTTAAGTGAAATCATAGTCTTCACAGGGATAAGTGATTTTCCAACTAGCAATTTGATCCCCTTCTCACTAATATGTACCAATCTTCGGTGTCATAAATCTAATGAAGTGTTTTCTTGAATAACATGTAATTCTCCAGCACACTCCTTAAAGTGTGTCTTATATAGAGTGTAGCACAATCTACCACGAGCATCAATGCTCCTTTATATAGCTTCCACTTGCCATCTCCACAAGTGTGTATGTATCCCTCTTAGTCAAGCACATTCATAGAAAAAAATTAAGACACAAGTTTGGATTATGATGAACACCTTTCAAAGTCAACATATACCTAATGTCATACTGAACTCGAATGTCAACTATATTGACGATGCTACCAGGGCTTTGATTACTTATATTCACACTTCCAAAATCACCATTCTTGTAATTGGTGAAATATTCCTTCTTCAAAACACAATGATAGGAAGCCTAAATATCAACAATTCGCTCAAAAGCTGAGTGACTAATGTGGGAAAACTCACTAGTCACACAAATCAATGACACCTTATCATTTATGTTTAAGGTTGTTGCTATAGTGTTATTGTCTCTCCATCTTTCTAGTTGTCGAGCTTCTTCTGGTCTCTCTTTTTAGTTATACCATAATTTTTATGACTAGTTTTGGTGCAATAGTGACATGTTCTAGTGTGCTTTCTATCTGTAAACTTCGATTTGTTCTTATACTTGCCTTGTCCTTTGGAACCTATTCTTTTATTTCTTCCTCTGTTTTATACCATAAGGGCCTATACTGTTGGACCCCAAACTTTCGGTGAAAATTAGAAATATTAAAATAAATTCAATGAGTATTTTTGTATATGAATTGTGTTATAGAAGTTTTCATGCCTTAATAAAATTGATGAGAAAAAGAATTTATTGGTTTTGATGACTTTGAAGATTAGTTTTAGTTATGAAAGTTTAAGTGAATGAGATGATTGAGATGATTGAGATGATTGAAATGGAAGTTGAAAATCAAGAAATAAGAAAGTGAAAGTGTAAAATTTTTAAGAAATTAGAAAGTTTGACTTTTTGGGAATAAATGGTTGACTTTTTGATTTGTGATGAATTGGAGAAAATGTTCTTCATAAAACTTGTAGCTTTTGTTGAGAGCTTTCTAAAGCCATAAAGTATGCAAATTTTTAATATCGGGGCTAGAAGTTATGATCAATTGAAATTTGGATGTTGTTTAGGGTAAGTTTGTGTATGCTATGTTCTGAGGCAAATGCCGGACTGATATAGATTGAATTTGATCAAGTTGCCTTGTTGAATGTGGTAGAAGAAGTTTATAGCTTCTAAATATGTTAATTCTGATTGT
>JANZLH020000005.1:2057637-2067925 GCA_026770325.2 Erythroxylum fimbriatum | reverse complement strand
TATGCATTCATCTAAAACGTCACTTATTATGAATCGGAAGGAGTATGTTTCTATCTGTCTAGTTAATTCTTTAAAATTTTGACAAGTGGCATTATTCAATAAAAAATTAATGCTTAAGACAACTCTTAAAACTTGAAAACAAAATATTTATTTGCATATCTGTATATTAAAGTTGGCAAATGACATTATTAAATAAAAGACCATTGTCTAAAAAAGTAATAAGACTTTATAAAAGAAGGATAAATTATATTTAAAAATTTAAAACTTCTCTTAATTTTACAATATTAAATTAAATAAATAAATAAAATTTATTGTAAATAATATAATATGTTATTAATTCCATCGTTAAATTAGTAGAACTTCTATTTATTTTAATAAAAAATATTTATATTAACTTTTATTTTTACACAAAACAAATAGAAACTAAAACTAGGAAACAAAAATTAAAGTGGTCATTTAGTACATCTTAATCCAACTGAAACGTTGAGTCGATTATACCCAAGTGGAGTGGGTCGGAATTTGGTTGCGCGAATCAACGAACTAAAACTAGTTAGAATCCCCGAAACCCCCATACTATCACGCTAATATCACGAATCTGCCATGCAGCAGCGACAACAATCCTTAAGCACATTAACCCCCTCACTGGTTGCACCGAAATTAGCCTAAAGACGGTACCCGATTATTTCGACAACAGCTAAACTATAAAATTAAGCGGCACCTACCCGATCCAATGAAAACCCGGACGAACACAGCTTTCTCGTTTTCATCGAAACTCTCTGAATTAGTGAATTGTCTTCGGACCTGTCGAAGTTAAAACCTCATTACTTTTGTTCTTCAAACTCTATAAAGACTAGTTGCATACTGTTTAGTTTCTCTGGCTACCTCCACCACACCTACTTTCTTCTCCTTCTCCATTTTTCGGCGTAGTTTCGGAGCTACTACAATGGCCTCCGTTGCCGGATCCAATGTCGTTGCCTTCAAGTCTGCTAGTTTCTGCGGTTCTTCCGCCGACCGGAGAGCCACCCGATTCATCCAGTGGCCTCCGATTTCCAGTGCAGTCGGCCAGCTCCAGTCTCGCAGCGTTGGCCACCGCTGCATTTCCGGAAGCTCCGTTGCTTTCTCTGGTATTTGACTTCTGTGCATTTTACATCTATTTTCTTTTGACGGATTGGAAAACGAGAAAGCAATTACGGAGGACATAATATAGTTTTGTATAAGAAGATGGTGGATTCTTGTGTGATTAATTTGCCATTTTCATGGTAATTATAGTGCTTATACAGTGGTCATGTGTACTAATGTTTATTCCGTCTTCGCTTTCTGATCTGGGCTACGCAGGTATAAAAGCTCAAGTTGCTGCAATTGAGAACGCAACAACTGAGGCAGCTGCAAAGGTGGAATCTCCTGTAGTTATAGTTACTGGAGCCTCTCGTGGTATTGGCAGAGCAATTGCTTTATCGCTGGGAAAAGCAGGTTGCAAGGTTTGTGCAGTTCTTTCACTTCTCAACTCTGCATAGTTCACTTTGTTTGTTGACACGAAACCTTCTGTACAATGTTTTATCCTAATGACTGTATTTTGACTGTTATGGCGAATAATCTCATGCTTCCTCTATTTAGATGGTAATCTTCAGTGTCTGCCTTCTATTTCAGGTCTTGGTGAACTATGCTAGGTCTTCAAAGGAGGCAGAGGAAGTTTGCAAAGAGGTAAAGCGAAAAAAAAGGTCTTTGTTTTGTGTGTCAATGTCTACTTAGACTTCTGTGTCTTCCATCTTTCAGTTTTTGTCTATACTGCCTACCACAACATTTGATGGATAAATTAACTTATTCCGCACAACTTCTCATATCTATCAGCTGATCTGAATTTCATGAAGGCATGGCTCATGGTGTTTCTAGATTTATAGAGTGGCTTATTATAGTTTTCCGGACACTGGCCTACTCGCTACAAGAATTTTAATTCTGGTGCATTCCTCGTGTCCCTATGTTCTATGATGGATTGCACAAGTCACAGTGTGACAGTATTTTGTTGTTTGTTGCTCACAGACAGACTGTTATTGCGTTAAACGCTTTCTTGATTGCATTATTGTTGGAACTTTAGAGGAAAGCATATGCCCATTGGATTCTCTTAAGAAGTTTTATGGATAAAAAAGTTTGAGAAAATTAAAAAGTGTCTGTTACAATTAGTTTACCCGTCCTTTTCTGTGTTTTGAACAGCAACTCAACTGAGTTCATGCTATTGTATTGCAGATTGAGGCTTATGGTGGTCAGGCTGTAACTTTTGGTGGTGATGTCTCAAATGAGGCTGATGTTGAATCAATGATAAAAACTGTGAGCACATCTACTTTCTGTTGGTTTAGTTTAATGAGATTTATTGTTGATAGCTTATTCTTTGTGATATGAAACCATTGTAGGTTATCGACACATGGGGAACCATTGACGTACTGATAAATAATGCAGGTTGATAGAAATTCAACTTTCCCCTCATCAAATACCCTTTTATCTTTTGATTCCTGATTTGCCTTGTTGGTTTCAGGAATCACAAGGGACACATTGTTGATGAGAATGAAGAAATCTCAGTGGCAGGAGGTTATTGATCTCAATCTCACTGGTGTTTTCCTTTGTACCCAGGTATGTGCATCAGCGCCCATCAATGTTGTTTTATGTGACATTGTCATATTTATGTTCACGCTAATGCGTGCACTCCTCTTTCAGGCGGCAGCCAAAATCATGATGAAGAAAAGGAAGGTAAGTCTCTGTTGTAAATAGTATTCTTATGGGTTGTTATCCTTGAAATCCACTACTGGGAAAGTTTGATTGTCTATCTCTCCATGATTAAAGCACAGACTAATGGATTGAATGATTGATTAGATACTTAATTAAACATAAATGATAAACATGATAATTGTTTCACTTCTAGTAACTGAGAAACCTGACTTTCTTTCAGGGTAGAATTGTTAACATAGCATCCGTGGTTGGTTTGGTAGGCAATGTTGGGCAAGCCAACTACAGTGCGGCAAAGGCAGGAGTTATTGGCCTGACAAAGAGTGTTGCAAAGGAATATGCAAGCAGGAACATTAATGTATGTATAACGGCTATTTATCTTTTGGCACAGTTATTTGGCATACTTTAATATCTCCACCTATTGTCTTGAACTTAAGCTCTGATGAGATTCAAAATTTGTCCAGGTCAATGCCGTTGCTCCTGGATTTATTGCATCTGATATGACTGCCAAGCTTGGGGAAGACATTGAAAAGAAAATATTGGAAACAATCCCCTTGGGTGAGACAATAGATCAAAATTCTTACCTTGCTCCATACATTTGCAACATTATATCTATTATCACTTCTTCGTTTACTCCTAAGATTTTATTATGGACCATTTCCTGGTCGTAATGGTCAATGATGAACAGTTTCCTTTTAAAGTCTCCTATTTAACTTGGATTTGTGAGTCGATAATAATACTCGTAATGATGACCATATATTGGAAGAGTTTCTTCATAAAAAGCCCTTCATACTAAAAAGCTTAATATTTGCAGGACGTTATGGCCAACCAGAAGAGGTTGCGGGGTTGGTGGAATTCCTGGCTATCAATCCTGCTGCTAGTTATATCACTGGACAGGTTTTTCATCTAATCCACTTTTCTTTTATATTCTGTAATGCCTAGTAAAGTGAATAACTCTTGGTGAATCATTTTTATTTTCCCGAGATTTGGTTTGCTTTATTCGACCCTTGGAACTGCACTTAACTTTCTTTTACTCTGACTAGCTTGACAGAGTTGTTCTCGCAACACACAAGCTTACTATAATTACTATACCACAGTGGAAAAATGCCAAACTTAGGGCTTGGTTAATGTCTTTACAAGCGTAGTATAATGAGATGCTATACAGGCAATTTGTTTGGATTCGTGACTTTAAGTGAGCCCTAAGGTGTAGCTTGCTAAGGTCCAATTGACAATCCATTGGCAGTGTTCTGATATACATATCGCTAATTCGCAGGTTTTCACCATTGATGGAGGAATGGTTATGTAAAGCTATTGAACTGCTAAAAGGCCATGAAGTGTCCAAGTTCCGTGGTTAAAATAACTTGCAGGTCCCTTTTTCTTTTTCGTTTCATACATTTCGGACAATCTCTTAAATATATTCTCGTTTGATCCTTATACCAGAAACCAAAAATTAAGTATGTAACAGTTTTTGACGGCTTTTGAATGGTTTTGAGTGAAAATTTGATTAGGGTCGGTCTATTTATCTAATGTTTTCTCTGTACCTGAATTATTTGCTTATAATACCTCTTTGCTAGTGGGGGCAGCCAATATGTGTGATCGGATATCTCATATCGCTGTGTTGGTAATTGTCGGAAGACCCACTTGTAAACATATGATCTTTATGTTCTTGATCTTTTGTAGCCATAATAAAATACCATGCTATTGTAAGCATTAAGTATGAAGCGGCCTAATTAATTCAAAAGGGTTTTTTTTTTGTCCAAATATAGAAAGATACAAAAGAAAGGAAATCAAGAAAGAAAGAAAGCACAGCCACAGAGAGAAAATTATTTGGGATTATATGCTGTCATTAAAGTAAGATTGTTAATCCAAATAAGTGTTTGGTAATTATTTCCGATTTGAATTAGGATTACCGGTCGGTAATTCCTGTTTCTCCGGCAGCTAAATAAATATGTACCGTATATATAAAGGAAGAACATGTTTTAGACAAAAACTATTAGTTATTAACAATCCATGGTTATTAAAAATAGGAAGGTTTCAACAAGAAGTACCTATTATTCGTTGCACTGGCACATTCGACAGCATTTATGAACTGATTTTTTTCCCTCAATTAGCTTCTTAATATATCTCTGGTCTTTGTAATGTTAACATGGGTTCCAAATCATTCTCAGAGGCAACATTAGAAGATAAAGATTGTAAGCATGCAACATTTAAGAATTTCCTGTTTTCTCCAAAAACGATGGTGCCTTCCTTGTCTTTCTTTAAACGATGCAAGAAATGTGGAAACCCAGCAGCCTTGTTCCGATGAAGGGCTATCGAATTTTTTGATCATTCAAAGATAGAATTAGGAGCAAAGCAGTTGATAAAGGGAGTAGGCAAGCAAAAAATGTGTATAGTATAATCTTAATTTGTGAGGGAGACAAAGATAAAGAGGAAGGGTTGAAGTTACTCTCTCATTCTCAACCAATTCACTCAGTTATCCAAGAATGTCGGAAGGAAATAAAGTGAGCATTTAGAGGAATGTGATTGGAGAACAAAATTCTTTACATGTATCATATATAAACCCAAGCCACGATCGTCATATTTCTTGCACACATCTCCATCCTACCGTGCTCAAATATCATTTCTAGCTAGAGATATGATACACCATAAAACCTTCTAATTATTATCTCTAATTGACCATAAATTGATTTTGGCATTAGGATGACTGACATTAAGTAAGTTGACAGATTATTCAAAATTGATTTGATTGGAACTAGACACCATAAACATTGTTATCATCTTACCTTTCCATAAGATTAGCTTGTTTTCAAATTTGCCAATAATTGGCTTTAATATCTTCTTATAATTCACTTTTGAACTCAAAGGCAGATCCAAGTAAGTGAAGGGCAATGTTTCAGTTTTACAACTAATCAGGTCCGCACCCATTTGTACTAAATCCAAGCTCATGTTAATCTCAACAAGTGTGCTTTTGTTATAATTTATCTTGAAGCTTGATGTAGTGTCAAAGAAACGGAGCAACCTGATCAAGTTGGAGAATTTTATGGGGAGAATATTAGTGTATTGTTTGAAAAATCAAGTATTGTAATCTCACTAAAAACATCATCGATCTTAACTCCTTCAATCAGTCCAGATTGTTTTCTTTTATCCAGCATCCTTTTAAGACCTTTTACTGCTAAGATAAGTAAAATAAAGATAAAAGATCTACTTGTGGCACGCCTCACCCTATTTCGATCTACTTCATTGGGCTTCCATTCACAAGGATATAAATTATAGCCGATGAGATTCATTCTAAGATCCATTGTATCCACTTGGTTCAAACTTCATGTCTACTAACACACTCTATCGAAGGTTTTGTGGAAGTTGAGATTTAAAACCGCTTCTTTTCCATGCCTTAACATTGTGACTTACCTCATTGGAGTTAAAAAACAGTCCACAATCTGTTATTCTTTCCTTAAAGCATATTGGAATTGGGACACCAAAAGATGGATGACAGAAAATAGGATCTTGGAATGAGCTTTTACGATTAATTTATATAACCCATTAATTTAGGAAATTGGCCTAAAACCCTTTAAGCTACAAATATCATCAAAGTGATGAAGGATGAGGTTAGCCCCTTTGGGAGAACACCCTTCTTAATTAATTCCACTTCCTTCTCAAAAATCTTACATGCCTTCTTATAAAATAAGAAGTTTAGGTTGTTTTGATTAAGTGCTTTCTCACTATGAATCCAAGCTAGCTTTAATCACAACAGAAGTGAAGGTACCATCAAGTTGTGCTATAGTATATTGGATCAACGTTTCAAAGTCAAGAGAATGGAGCTAATCATGACATATTCATATAGTAAAGAAGAGACTTATGTATAATTTATGAATTTCAGTGCATATTTATACTCCACCCTCAATTGGTCTCTCATACTTTGATATTACTGTGATTGCATTCCTACAATATCTTAAGGAGGCTCTAGTGTGAAAGAATTTGGCATTTCAACCTCTATTATGAATTTATTGACTTCTTTCTTTTTGTCTCCATAAAATTTTGAGTTATTAAGATCGAGAAAAAATTTCTTACATAAGTCCCAGAATTATCTTATTTGATCCTCTGATAATGTTTGATTTTCAACTAATGTCTGATAATGTCTAGCTGATAATGTCTGAGAAAAAATTTCTTACAACCTGATAATGTCTGATAATGTCTAGCTGATGTAGCTCTTCCTGTTTTACCTTTAGTTTATTCTTCATATTTTCAAAGACCATCTCATGCCAAATCTTTAATTCTCTTCTCAGAAGCCTTAATTTAATCTTCATATTCTTGTCAACATTTTGGATTCAAGATTTATGCCATAATTCTGTCAAGAATGGTTTAAAATCTTAATTAGTGCTCCTATCACATATCAATAGATCGAAATGACCTTGGTTCTCCTATCACTTTTTCAAACAAATCAATCAACAAGGTTCAGTAGTTTAATAGTTGCTTTTGTAATCCTAATAGCTTTATATGATGAAATTATCGGAGCAAGCATGTACCAATAAAAGATGAGTCAATGAATTACTTACACAATGAATTTCCTCAAGTAAACCTTCTCCATTTAATGATAAATCAATGAGATATGCTTGTTTAAAAACTTTTTTAAAAGTTTTAATAAAATGTAAACCCCATTGATTGTTGACTATTTTTTAATTGATAAAATTCATTAACTATGATCAACTAAGGATTTAAGAGGATTAAGATACACCATTCAGCTCATCCCATAGACTTCTATTATCTTTAAGTTATGTCCATACATAAACAAAAATCACATTAAGTTTATTAGCATATCTCAGCAGGGAAAAATCACAATAAGTTTATTCACATATCTTGTTTGCTTTATATTTATTGCTATTTATAGTTTTTCATTATTGATGAAGAATTATATACTACCTCGAGCTAATATGCTTTTTGGTTATGGTAAGTGAGCTTTTTGTCTTTATATATCTAATGTAATAATAAAAGTTATCTAGTAATTGTTTGGCTTATATGATGATAAAGGAACAAGTTGAGAGATATTATCTTGGTTACCTTATGTCAATTAAAAATCAAAGCTATAGAGCTTAATTTTGTAATAATGGATATGCATGGTTTTGAAATCCGAACCGGATCGGTGACCAGTAGGCTATCCGATCCGGGTAACCCCTAAAAATTAGTTTCCAATTGAATCAGTGCGAACCGGGACTGGTGGAACCGATTGGCCACTGGTTTAATGAATTTTTTTATTTTTCTTTTTTTGATGCAATTATTTTGACATCTAGTGATGATATTTTAGTTATTATTTGAGAACAATTATATGATTGATAGTTGAAAATTTTATTTATTTTATTTGGTGCTTTTTCTATTTTTTAATATTGCTAATATTATATATAATTATTGCATAATTATGACGTCACACCGATTCGACCGATGGTTGATCCGGTCAAACTGGCGACCAGTAAGACTTCCGGTTCGACGTCCGGTCCAAATTTCAAAACCTTGTGGATATGCAATCATTCAAGTCTGTTTTATTGACAATGAGTGAGATAAAATGTACAAAATTTAATAAAATGTACAAAATTTATCACTTTAGTAGTTAGAGTCTTTTCTTTTTTATATAATTTTTAACCTAATATCAATTCTTGTTTTAAAGAAGATAAATTATCATTATAGTAAAAGTTAAAACTTTATCTAAACTTATATGTTTTCACCAAACTTATCTATTTTGGTAAAGGTTAAGTGTAAAATCTTTCCCACTTGAGATCAGGTTGGTTTCTTGTCTTTTAAAAAAAAAGTAATTAGTTATGAAACTTGAAGAGTTTAGCAAGTTTCCCCTCAACTTGACTTCTATATTTTTTTTAATTCTTTCTTCCACTTATTGCAGTTCAAATCAAAGTTTAGCATTGCACCAAATCCACTATCTTACTAACCTAAAATCGTCCCCTATAAATTATAATTTTTTCATTACAAAAGTTAAGCTCCTCTTTACCCCATACTATATCTGAGAACATTTGAGTGCTCTAATTACCTTATTAACTAAAGAGAAGCCATCAAGTCTCCAGCTAGATTCAGGGCATAGAAAAAGTCCTGGCAACAAGTTACTTTAAAGGGTGAGGGTTGTAACAGATGCTTACTTTACATTAAGTAATAAACATTAAAGGAGCTAGCTAATTAGAAATAAGCTAGATAGGGCTTTGGTTAATCCCCAGTGGCTTGCAAAAAGCCCTAATAATATGGCTCACTTCCATATTCCTTTAAGCTTAGATAAAGAATCTCCATCTAGAAAAAGTTGGACACACAATTTCCTATATTAGTAAAACAAGGGGGTATTTGATTGCTATACAAAAAGAAGAGAACCTAATGCTAGAGATGCAGATGTAAAGTTGAAATAGAAAATTGCTCTAACCATTCATAATTAAGCAATGGATAATCCCTTCTTAATAATGAAATAGAAGGTTCAAATCAACTAGGTAAAAGATAGAGACAAAAATATCAGTTTCGTTTACATTTTAATTTTAAGTAGAAGAAACTCCAATAAGTTTTTCTCCTTGAAGAACAATAATGGTGAAACCATCGGGGGGCAAGAGAAGCTTTCAAATTACTCCCAATTGCTTTAAGAACATAATAGGGAATTTTACAGTAGTTGTTCCTATGTGTAGTTCTTAAAGGAGTTTATTCCTGATTCACTTAATAACAAAAGGAGATGCTCCTGAAGCCTTTCAATGCTTTGGATATCAAGCAAGCCTTATTTAACCTAAATCATGACAAAGCCTTTGGCTCTAATAGGCTGAAAATATTCTTTTTTCATAAAATTTTGGAATTTAATAGACAATGTAATCACTAAGTTCATTTTGTAGTTTTTCTCAAGTGGTAGAATGCTCAAAGATCTAAATAAAACCTATGTATGTCTCATTCCTATGAAGTCAAATGCTAGCTTCTTAAAGGATTTTAGGCCTATCTTTTATTGCAATGTCATATACAAGACAACCTCTAAAATGATTGCAAAAAGGCTTAAGAAAGTTCTGAAGTGTATCATTAGTCTAACTCAAAGTGTTTTTATCCAAGGAAGGAGCAAAGATATCTTAACCCTCACCCAAGAATTATTTAAAAATTATAAAAGCAAAATGGTAATAGGAAGTTGTTCAATTAAAATTAAATTCAACAAGCATTTGAATTAGTTAAGCTTTAGGATTCCTTACAATATTTATTTCCTAGATTGAGCATTGCATCTTAACTATCTCTTTTGTAATCCTGGTAAATGGAGAATTTACTACTTTATTGAAAGAAGCCAAGGGTGTGAGGCAAGCTAATCAACTTTCCCTTACTTATTCACTTTATATATTGAGGTATTAACAAGAATGATGGCCCAGAGAATAGATAAATATAAAGACTTCATCATAAATACAAGAAGTTGGAACAATTTAGCTCTATTTTATAAATGATATCCTACTATTTTATAGATGTTAGGAATTTAGAACTCCCAAACCCACACTCAAGGATATTTGATAGACAAAAATATCAGAAAATAATAACACAAGAGAATTTACGTGGAAACTCCCAAACCGGAGAA
>JANZLH020000005.1:2031765-2045100 GCA_026770325.2 Erythroxylum fimbriatum | reverse complement strand
TGTCGGAAACCGGAGCAAACCTTCAAGTGAGCAGCAGCCTTGTCCTTGTCTGTGAAGACACCGGTGGACTCAACAACGATGTCGGCACCAGCCTCACCCCATGGAATCTCCTCTGGGTTTCTGGAAACCCAAAACAAAACCAAAAAAGTTAAGTTCAAACACGATACCCATCTCCAAACGAATCCACACACGCGAAAAAAAAGAAGAAAACACACATAAACCCAATCTTCTACCTGATCCCGAAGACTCTAACTGGTTTCTCGCCGAAGAGAAGAGTCTTCTCGTCTTTGACCTTCAACTCGTGGTGCCTCCATTGCCCATGCACAGTGTCGTACTTGAACATGTAGGTCTGATAACAACTCAAAGTTAGCTCTCTCTCTCTTGTCTATGTCTACATACAAAACCCAGATCCGAACACTCACCATGTATTCTGTGTTAATAAAAGGGTCGTTGACAGCGACGAGCTCCACATCATCTCTCTGAAGAGCCACTCTAGCCACCAAACGGCCGATCCTTCCAAACCCTAATTCAATTCATCCACAGCTCCATCAATCTCATACCAGAAAAATGCATACTTACTTCAGTTACTTAGTTCCACGAAAGAGCTAGGCACTCACCATTGATACCGATCTTGACCTTTCGTGCTGCAATCAGGAGAAATATCAGATCAAGATCTGAAGACAGAATCAAAAAGCTAAAAAGAAAACTGAAACAAGCATAAATTTAAATCATATTTACCCATTAATTGAAGAATTTGTGAAGTTTGAACAGTGCAGGTAGAAATGAGAGGTTTTAGTGATGAGTGAGAAATACAAAACGAGGGGTTTTAATATTAATAGAGCAGAGTGGAAATGCACGCGAGTAGGTGGAGTCATCACGTGACCAGTCTGTTTCTTGGGGAGAAAGTAGACGGACTTTGTATTTGCCGCTTGTTTTTCACCCTTGGTCCGCCAACGGACTTTCCTGGAGTTTGTCGTCAGTTTGAAGGTTGGACGTGTGCTCGAGTAGGATTGGGAATTTTCTTTGGGCATGGAATATTCAATTTGATTCCCGGACCGGAAGTGGAAATAAAATTTGATAAGTCATGTGTTTCTTTCTAGAACCAGGAATTTACCCCCGACAAAAAATTGCCTACAGGTTAAATGATATGTCATCGCTGACCGTATCTCTGCTCTTCCATTCATTTTATATTTTCAAAAAAAGAAAGTTCTTTCGGTCAAGAAAATAATTTTCAAAACGAGACTTCTTATAGTTTGCGAATAACAAAAGAAAATTTTCATATCATTCTAATAATATATGTAATTTGCACATTGAAATTACTAACCATTAACTACTAACAATCAAAAAAGCGGTGATCATGGGTTTTATCTTTCACATTACAAAGAGCGCAAAGGTTATCAGTTAGAGAAATAAATGGACTGAGGTCCTTGGTCCAAAGTTTTTGCTTAAAAGCTAATTAAAGTAGAAAATTAAGGAATCAAACTATAATTTTTCTAGACAAAATAAGAGGTGAAAGGTAGTCAATAAGTTGTCGTAAATAAGAGTAGTTAGTTTAGTTTGGTTCGATCCTTGACTTTGGGTATGGAGCAGCCTTAAATCTTTGGGCCAACTGTCTCACCCTGTGAGGTGCTTACAAACCAACGAGGAGATTAGTCACTGGGTCCACCGGTAGATACCTTAGTCTAAGACCACAAAAATCATAGTAGTTTGTGAAGTTAAAGAGAGTTATGTCCTCTTTAAAGGTATCAAGGGTATAGGCACAAAGATTAGTCTAATTGGGTAATGCCTTCTTAATTAACCATAAGGCCTCTTCTAAGAATTATTGTAGATGATGGATTGAAATTTGAAGTGAGATTTAGGAACCAATGGAGAGGGACCTAATGGGTATTAATTATTGAACCAAAATTATATACCAAAATTATATACTAATGATAACCTTGAAGACATCCCTTACCTCTTCACTTAGTTTAATTTGCTTAAAGGTAAAGTTTGAGCATTAGCTTTGAAATTCCAAAATTTTTTCCTTCTTAAAAAATGAGTGTGAATTTACTAAAATCTAGATTGGTTCATAGTCAATGAATAATTTCTAGGTTTTCTTTAATAAAAGCAGCATTTTAATTTTTCGATTGGAATGAAATCCCAACCTCTCATTAATTTTCGATATACACAATTATTTCTAGTTAACTTTGGCTTTATTAGAATTCATTTTGTTTCCTATCCGTAAAAATTATATAAAACTCTTTCAATTGCCTTAACAATCTTCATTAAAAAAAGAGGTGTGGACACTCTATTATATATAAAAACTACTCAAGGTTTAAGTTGAAAGACATTTTCTCTTAATACATGAATGATTCATGTTATTCAAGTTGTCTATCCTTATGTGCATAAGCTCAAAAAGTGGCAAGCAGTCATAGTAAGTCTTATTGTTATAACAAGGATTCCCAAGTACTTGAGGGAAGCACATCCAATTTCAAATTTGTAAAAGGAGAAAGTAGTTAGCAATTTTAGTGATACATGTAGAGATAGATAGATAGTTCTAACTTTGATTGATTTTAAGCCCTGATAAATTGCTAAAGAGATGTTGGATTTGTAAAATAAAAGAAGGTCATAAGTAAAAGGATAGCAATTGAACAACTTCAAGTGATTTCACTTATGATGGTAATTAAAATGGTTATTCCTTTTAATATGGTAAGCTATCAAACAAACGAGGACCTCTAAACAAATGGTAAAGAGCTCAGGGTTAAAAGGATCCTATTATTTTTACCCTTCACCCCAAATGAAGATAAGGGTATGTTCTTCATTAATGAGGATGCTGAAAGAAGTAGTAATGACACATTGGGCCAACTAGTTAATAAAGAGAGAAGGAAACATGAAAGCTTTCAAACTATCAATTATAAAATTATAGTTCATTAAGTCAAAAGCTTTTTGGAAGCTAATCCTTACAAGGTAGCTATCGATGATGGATAATCTACGATAGTTTTAAAATGTTTAGACCAATAGGATAATGTCCCCAATGTTGCATCATGGGATGAAAGCTTCATGATAAGTGTTAGAACTTAATACTGTGTTGCTATAATTAATACTGTTCTCATGTAGGGCAATGGTTGACCACCTTTAATTATCATGTTGTCATACAGGGAAAGGATTGACCCCCCTGTAATTATAGGATCAATCCTTTCCCCCATTCTCGCTATGTTAGATCTATAAGACAATGCTGTAACAACAAAGAAAATTTATGAACAAAACACAACATATTTATTACACTGTCTTTCTATCCTAAATCTAACAATAAGGGTTTATAAATATCTTCAACACCTCTTTAAGTCTGTCTAAAAGCAACTTAGAGATAATTTTATAAACTATATTGCAATAAGATATTTGCCTAGTAAATGGTTTAGTAAGGAATGTTGATTTTTAGGAAATAAAATAAGGAATAAAAATATAATCAGCATAGTTAATCTTGAGGGTGTACCTACATTTCCCAATGATTTTTTAAAGAACTCAAAAGCCTACTATTTGATTACTTCTTAGTGAGTCTTCCTGGAGTTATTAATAAAGGAACATATTTTATTAGTATTTTTCTATTGAAAAAGGTACTATGGCCTATCTCTGTGCCAATTAATTCTTGATTTATGTCTTCTAGGTTGTTTATGAGTTTGCCTTAAGCCAATATCAATTCCTCCCTAGTTTAATTAACATCTTTACCAATGTTTCTTGATATGGATCTACTAAGTTCTTTGACTTGGGATTTAATAACTTCCGTCTTCACTAAACACTTATAAGACTTGAATCTCAAATTTGGACACTTAGCTCTCGAATCACAACATCTTTAAACCTAAATTCTCTTACCGGATAGTTAGTGAATTTAAAAGGGGTACTGAGGGAATTATCATACATATTCAAGAACAACCTGATGGGAATGTGGTCTAAATAGAGGGGTGGTTGAAGAGGACCCAAGAATGAAAAAAAAATATCCAACAAGAATTGACCATAACTTTATCAAATTTTCTCCTTAGGAAATTGATAGCCATTTAGTTATTACTCCAAGTAAATCAGTTGCCTTTGTAATGGAGATCATAAAACATGTGAGGGATGTGTAAATGCTCAGATCAAAATTAATGGGCTTTGGCTATAAATATATCCTTCACATTCATGTGAGAATATTGTGTTATTAAGATTTGCTAACATTAACAAGTGAGCAGAGATATTTGACCCAAATTTAGCAATATCGTTTTTTTCCTCGACAAATAGGTGGAGTGATACTTTTATCAACGAATCTATGTTGTGATTAAAATGCTAGTTTCTTTTCATACTATAGTTTATAATATCAAAAGAAACATTGTCTTATCTTCTTTGATTTCATCTAATTATATTATCAAGCATATATTTTCCAAAAGATACAATTTTATGGAATCAACGTGAATTTAACCTTTATTTATTGCAGTGCAAGTTATCTAATAGTTAACCAAAATAAATAAAATGTATTTAGTTAAAGTAAGTCTTAAATCTTATATTATATTTGTTTCTTACATTAATGGTAGAAAATTGTGATATAATTATAGATCTTAACTTACTATTAAGTAGGATTGTATAGGGTTCATTCCAACTCGAGAATTTGAAAATTTTTAAAACCATTGCAAACGTCGTAGATTCAAAAAATTAAATCTCTAAAACAATATTAAAAATAACTTTTTTGTTTCACATTGTATTGAGAATTTGGTACAATATGATTTGGATCATATAATATACTCAAATGCCTTTATGAAATAACCAAATAGTATTTAACTCGCGCGCGCACACACAGACAATGAAACATGCAAAAAGTAATAAGATAAGAAATGGTAGAATTAAATTCAATTATTTACCACCCAAACTTAAGTTGACATTTAGTAGAAGGTTTTTTATATACTAAAGATAAATTTACACATGATATACTACAAAAATAAAAATAAAACATGGCTTCAAACATTCAATAACTAGTTAAATTAAGACACAAAAACAACCTTTTGTTTATTATAAAAAGTTTATACTCTCAATATCATTACTTGGGAAATGGTTGAACTCTCCTAATTAGTAAGATAACACATGTACTCCCAAGACTATTGGTCAAATAACATAGTGAATAAGTACATTATAGTCACCGCGTTGACCTAAGTTTTTGACCGTAGGCTTGCAATCACTTCTCCAAGGAGCCAGAATCTTCTGTCCATTTTATCCTGTTTCTACCCTATCTCATGAATTTCAGCCATCCATTTATGTGGGTCACACGTAGGTTCCGCATAAATGGATGATTGAGATTCATAGGACAGGGTAGGGACAGGATAAAATGGATAGAGGATCCCGTCCCCTTCTCCAATGCTGTCACGCTTCCGTGGGAATCGATCTCTGTCACCAGATTATTCATCTGGACAGTGTATTTACTGGACGACTGCATAGTTCATTAATAATGAAGGCTTTGCAGTTGCAGACATGCAAAGTTTTTAAGTGTATGTTTAGATAGGCTTTTAGAAGGTTAATAAGTAGTTTTTATATCATAACATCTATTTTTAAGAAAAATGTGTGTTTGGTTGTAAAATAAAAAAATATTTCTTTAATATATATGTTTTTTTAGCATCCAAAATACAGCTTTTTAAGAAGCTCAAATTTAGAGCTTCTCAAGAAAGTTTTTTTAGTTATATTTTTTAGATCAATTAATGAGTCTATTTTTAGTCCATTTTGTCCCGATGTTTTATACATAATTCCCACAATACCCACAAACTCATCTTTATTATGTATTTATCTATTTATTCAACTTGGATATTTATTTTGAGATTTATATAATAATATTTGACTTTTTTATATGTTTTAATATTTTTTCAATATTAATTTACTTACGTTATAATCTATATAAAAGATTTGATTAGATATGTTTTCATTTATGTTTGATGTGATTTAAAATTATACATTAATTAATATATTGTGCTTTGCATATTGTTTCATATACTTTAAATAATATTTATATCTATAACTAATTTTTATTACAAAATAAAATATAGTTAAAATTAAAAGTATTTGCTATTTTTATGTTATCAAGCAATCTACTGTATAAAACTCTTTCAGAAAAACTCTTTTTTAAATGACAGTCAAACAGTTAACTGACTTCTTAAAAAAGTTTTTCTCAAAACAAATTCTAAAAAAAAAAATTCTGCTAATAAAAACTTCATTAGTATAAGCCTAATTAAACATAGGCTAAGCTCCACCAATTTTAGATCTTTTACTTCGTATAGTAAACTTCGTACCAAAAAAATAATATTGTGAGGCATTCTTTGCAGCTTTCAGATTAAACTAGATTAACGTGACACTTTGAGCTGGGCTGTTTCAGATTGCCTTGGCTCAGGCTGTCTACTGTTTTTTTTTTTTCTTCTATTTTTCTTCCTTGTACAAGCAATCTTTTACATATTTCTCTAAGATATAGTTACAAGAGAGTAAAAGAATCCTATTTCTAAACTAGATAACGTCCATGTTTATATCACTTGCCACATTCCTCGACCAAACCTTAACTAATGTACACAGGAAAATCCATCCATGTGCTGCTGTAATTTTACAACTTTTAGTTCTTGACACTTTGAAAGCACCTTATCCAACTGTTGATACAGACGACGATGATGACGAGATGCGGGAGAAGCAAGATGCAACACCGGAGAGGCGAGGAACGACTGATGGCGAGAAGAGGAGACAATAGGGGGGAGAGGCGACAGTGATGATAACACGGTAAATTGAAGATTCTGCGCTGCAATTTCTGCGAAATTGAAATGGGCTTTTCATAGTCAACAGAAATTTCAAAAATTTAGAGGCGGAAATCGTGGGTTGGACAGGAAGACAAGTAATTTTAGTTGGAAATTTGTACCTATGGTTACCTCCGTGTTTCACGGATCTTACGTGCCAACTTTTCATGTTCTCATTTTCTATACAGATCTAATTCTGTCAACCAAAAGGAAAAAAATCAACTAAAATTATTACTTAATTTAAAAAAATGAAATGTATTTATAATGGGAAGTCATAGATCTAGATCTAGGAGATGGCCAATTCTTGCCCGCGGGGCGTAGCTCAGTTGGTTTTGGAGGGGCAGATTTGTTCCAAGGTGCAAGGTTTGAATCTTACGGTTTGTAATGTGGGAGCAACATTATTGAGCCCCTTGTGAAATATGGGGGTCTTTTGGGTTGGGGATTCAACCTTTTGCTCCAAGCCTAGGCTTACAAGGTGCTCACCTTCAAAGCTCTCAAGGGGCTCAAGAATGTTGCTCCCACACTGCAAAGAGTGAGATTCGAACCTTGCATCTTAAAACAAATCTGCCCCTCCGAAACCAACTGAGCTACGCCCTGTGAGCAGGAGATGGCCAATTCTGAAATTATAATAGGATGCTCTTGTTGAGCAGCCGTTTGTTTTTGCTGAACATTCCAGAACAATTGGACGCGTTAATTGGATTTGAGCCGCAAATATCGACTCCGATAGATGTATTTGACCTGTTAACTTTTCTGCTTTTGGCTGCGCAGTCCGTACACACTAACCTGTCTTTTTTAGGAGTATATTTGTAATCGTATTCGAGTCGAAATTCAACTTTTCTGCTTCTCTCTTACAATTTTCTTACGTTTTCTCGAGAATAAAAGCTTCGGTTTCTGTTTTTTACTTTCTCTTCCGGTCGTTTGTCTGCTTGTCTCTCCTGCTAACATGGGTGGCTCAAGGTGGATAAGACCCGAGGTGCCGTGCTCTCTGTTTTGGGTTTTTGTATTCCTATATTCTGGTTGCTTGTTTAGGAAGCCGTCACATGTTATGACGGAAGTTTTCCTACATGCGTTTGAATGTTTTTAGTGTTAATTAGCAGTGGCGTTTCATGTCAGTTTCCAAAACGGCGTATGACTGTTTCTTGTTAATTTTCACGGTTTTGCTTTTTGTTTTGGAGGAGCTAGTTTCCAGCTCAGAATCTAGGAAATCAGATGTCGAATAGACGTCTGGCAGATTTTGGAGTTAGAGAATAATGGATTGTTGTTAAAAGATCTAAACTTGATGAATCTTTGTTCACTAATTGATGGATTATCTTTCAATTTTACTGTTGGATATAGGTGTTTCCACTATTTGCAGCTGTTAGTGTGGCCGTTGGCATTTGCGGGATGCAACTTGTGAGGAACATCTGCATCAATCCTGAAGTTAGGTAGGTACATATGTCCTCCAGTGGTATCAGGAACAGTTTGTATCATTCATAGTTTATTCCAATCGGGCTATGCAGGGTTTCTAAAGATAGGAGAGCTGCGGGAGTGCTTGAAAACTTTGAAGAGGGTGAGAAATATGCTGAACATGGCCTCAGGAAGTACGTCCGGGGACGACCTTCTCAGATCATGCCATCAGTCAACAGGTTCTTCTCCAATCCCGATCTTCCAAGCGTGGAGTAGCTAAGCTAGATCTTTGGTCCCAAATCTGAATTTAGCTTTCCGATCATTGGAGTCGGAACTATATAACCAGTACATTATTTTCTCCGAGGAGCATGAAACAATTGTATTCTTTGAGTGTATTTCTCTTATAACGGAAAAAGTAAAGACCTCACTTTGCTGGTTGAGATTTGATGGATCCGCAAAAGGGAGTATGAAACAACTGCATCAGTGGTTACTGAATTCATCTTTTGATATAGGGAAGAGCGAAGATGTTTCTTTTTGCTGTTGAATTTTTGTTAACTCATAAAATTTTGAATAATGTTCGTAAAAGATGGGCTGATGATGTGGAATTTTGTTGTTTTTGTGTGTTTTAAAATAAGTAAAATAAAATATGAAAATTAGTTAGAGAAGACATCTAAATTTTTACATGAAAATCATTCAATATGAAGGGAAAAATCACGAAATCATAGGTAAAAAAGAATATTAATAGAAGAATTACAACATATCTCTAATTATCCTCACTTACTATCAAATTCTCATTTGATTGTTGAGTTCATTGCAATTTTGTTATATCTTGTTGGAGAGTGTTGTTATCTATACAAGGAAGGTCATTATGACTAACGCAGTATATAGTTGCTGTCCCCGTTAGCGGGGACAGATGACAAAACAAAAAAAAATCTTGTCCCTCTGTGTGTTTGATTGCTGTCTCAAGACTTTTGTCTTTTATTCCCGGATGATAGAAACAAAAACTTTTGTTCCTCCGAAAACTGAAGGACAAAAATTTTTGTCCCTGCCTCCGAAACAAAACAAAGCCATCGTCCAAAATTACCCCATTCCTCTCTCAGTTGTCGTTTAGGATTCTCCAAAGTACGCCTCCCTTCTCCCTCAACAAAATCACTCCTCTCTCTCAACAATTAAGTCTCGCAGCTTTTCTCTGGCACGCTGCCCCTTTTCTCCAACACGTTCGTCTCGGTAGTCAAGTAAGTTTTTTATTTATGCTGGAAAAATGTCTTGCTTCCTTGCTTGACTTTGCTCTGGTTGTGCAAGTTTGTTGTACATTGTCTTCTTTTTCTCTTTTTCTTGTCTGGGGTCAGAAATGGAGGATGTTTGTGAGAAATGGAGACCATCGGTCTGTTGGGTCTTGGTATATGTGGTCTTGCAATAACCATATCTCCCTGTTTGTTTCAGAGTCTCCTTGTTTCTTGAAACGTCTTAATCAAATAGGTTTCTCAGTATCTGTGCTTTTATATTGTAATCATCAAATAGTTTCCGATTCAAGATGGAGACAGTTTTTTCTGTTCTGTCCATCGCAACCAAACACTCCACTGTCGCCACTTTTTGTTTTGTTCCGTCTCTAACCACGGTTTAAATTTTTGTTCCATTTCATCTCCCCATACGGAAGACAACAACCATATGCAGCGTAAGTGATATAATGTGGATCATTTCCGGGGCACAAGAGGTAAGCATGGTTATGGAGGTTGATCCTTTGATAAGATTACACGCCATGACATTTCTAAGTCCCATCTCAAACTAAACAGACTTTTTGCCAAATAGCCTTATGCTTTGCATATTTCTATAGTACTCTCCCATCTCCTACACCAACTTCCATACGTGTTAGAATCAGCCAATCACTTGACCTTAATCCAAACTAGTAACCCTATTATGCTCGTCTTCAACCTTCTTACTCTCATGATTTCTTTTTTTTAGTTTAATTTTATGTATTGATTTTAGAATCGAAGATATTAGGATTGGTGAGTTAGGGCTTCAAAGACATGCTAAATTGTTTATGAGAAAGGTCAACCTAGTCAAGAACCCTTAACTCTCTTCTCACCTTCAATTTTCTTTGTTTGCTCTTCTTTGACTCTTTTTGTTGTTGAGAACTTGAGATCATTGTTTTTGAGATTAAGGTTAGATTATGGCATTGCAAGCTATTTAAACCTTTTTTTGTGTGCCAAATTAATCCGTTTTTATGTTACTTTTGAAAGAAAAATTCAGAAAAAGATTTGAACTTGGATAAACGTATACAAAGAAAGATTTGCTAGAGGTGAAAAGTGGTTTAAAGCTTCTTGGAATGGAAAAATTAATATAGAGTAATTAAGGTTAAGTTATATTATTTGCATTAACTTAGGTTTATTAGTTTTAATTCAAGCTTCTTATGTGAAAATATAATTAAGAAAAATTAGTTTAAATATGTGAATATTATTATGTCACATGTATATCATGTGACATAGTAAGACTTATACGATTAATAAAAACTAATAAATTTGTGTTACATCATTATTGATATGGTACATAATGGACGAAAACATAAATATGTTAATATTTTTGTCTATTTAAAATTTAAATTGAATATTTTTGAAAATATTAAGGTTTATTTTAAAGGCTTGTAAACGTTATAGTTTGTTTTGTATTTTGGTGAAAACGCTAGAATTAAAAATGCACTTTTTGCCTAATGATTGCCAGAGCTTTTGGTTAAATTGTCCCTTTTTTGTTTTCTTTTTGTTCATTTATGTCATTGTTATTTGCCGAAATTACAATGGCCTTTTTTAAGGACGGAATCAATTGATTCGCCTCCTTATTTGGTTCTTTTTACAGTTGTTTCAGACCTTTCCGATTTACTTACATCTCTCTTATCTACTATGCACACAATCCATTAGCAACATAATGCTTTGAACTTACACTACAACAAAATCACACCTTTTGCGTCGTTTTTAAAGTAGATGTCGCGAATGGTCTGAGGCTTTCACAACGTCTGAAAAAACGTCAAGAAAAGATCCCAGATTCTGCGACGTTGTATTCAGACGCCGGAGATAAATGGAGTGTTTGACATTGTTTTGGTAGAAAGACGTCCCAAAATAGAAAAAAACGTCATTTTTGAGACATAAACGTCGGGAAAGGCTAGGTCTACGTATTTAATTTCCCCTCCCCACCAGATGAGACGACCTTCCCTCTCTCATCTTCGTCAGTCTCCCGCCCGCGTTTCTCCCCTTCCCTCTTCCTCATTTTAACCTTCCCTCTCTCATCTTTTGTCGCGATTGGAATCTGTGGAGATTGCTTCACCAGTTGACGGCCCTCTATCATCTACAGTCGGAGTGCATGTGCGTGTTGTTTGAGCTAAGTCATTGAACTACTTTTGCGATTAATGTCGGGTAATGTAAGTTTTTGAGTCGATTGAAGTGGACGATTTAATCTGGGTTTAAGATTGCTTAATCGTTTGTTTTAATTATCTGTAACACAATGCATTTGGGTTTGCATTGTGTTTTAAGAATTTTATACGCTCATTCTGTTCACAAAGATATAATCAATGAGAATAACAATATGTATGTTAGTTCCTAGAATTTAGAAACTGGGTATTGTAGTTATAAAAGATAGTAAGATTAAAACATCTTCTTCTATCATGATTTAAATTTCAATTGAACTTTACAAACTTTTATGATAGTTAATGGGTATGATCCTAAAAGAATGTAAATAGATTCACCTATGTATATTGTGAATAATGTTTATGTGTACAAACTATATTGGTTTCCATTCTCGACAATATGCTTTATATGCCAGTTCTTCTTCCCTCTTAAGCTAAGTAGTTGCTTCAAGGTCCAGGATAAGAAGTAACTAACCTTTGTAGGTCCAGGATCCTAAAAGAATGTAAATAGATTCACCTATAAGTATTGTTTGTCATTAAACAATCTCTAAAGTCTTTTAGGCAAGACTACGTTGTTAATAGCTTTGAATAAAATTATACCAAAACGTCCTCCAATTTAAGTGTTCAAACTTCAAACTATTTAACTTTTGTATTTGCTAAGTTATCAACTAAACTGGACTAGAGGATGTTCCCTATGATCTTTTCAATTACTTTTATAAGATTATATAGTAGCATTAGATGAGAGCACCAATAGACATGGAGATTATTAAGAATTAAGCTAACAAGTCGGAAACTACCTGTATAGGATAGTGTTCGTTGCACCAATTATTGGTTCCTTTATGTACATTATCCATCCACACAAGTGTCCATTCAATTATTCAAAAATTATTACTGTAAACTCTACATATAGGAGCTTATTTTAATTTTGGTCTCCCAATAACCCTAGACCTTTAACTCATATTAAACAAATAATGCCACCCTCTCCCACTGATACAAAGAAGCCCTACTCCATCATAAGCATGTAAAATGTCATGTTTTTCCTTTATATTTAGTTCTTTATACTTAGTTTTATGCTTAAATGTACTTAGTATTCTTATATTTTGATTAAAGATGCAAATGGAGGTATTAAGGGGAAAATGAAAATAATTGGACAATTCTAGATAGTTTCCATATTATTTATCATATTGGACACAACTTTCTCATCCTACTTACGATTGAGATGATTCAAGATGCTACTAAAATCTTAGAAAGAACCTAAAAATTTCATATTTTGAGTTTTGAGAGATACTAGTTGAACATGAACTTAGAAAAGAGTAACTTGCAGAATATTGTCTTCTATGGATGGATGAAGCTAACAAGAAAGTCTAAAATAGCCTCACATATGGGTGCATTTTAGCTTGTATTAGTGCCAAAAAGTAAGGGTTTGGGGACATGGTTTTAGACACAGAAAGCCCATATTATTATTTTGACAAAGAATTTTAATTTTACTATTAGACATGGTTTGAAACATAGGCATATTATAGCCTGTTTTCATTATAACAGTAGGACGTGCACTATATATAGATAACCCATAAACCTTGGATTCTTTTTATTATTTCTTAATTGAAGTTTTGCCAACTTTTGGGATAGACAAGCATCTCTCTTCCTCTTTCTATTTTATTCTCTATTCTTATCTATGGCCCTACACAACTATACTTAAAGAAATCTATAACCTTGTGATATATAAAACCATGACATGTAATCTATTTTTATTATTCAAAATATGCTTTAAGTATTGAATATTCTTATGTG
>JANZLH020000005.1:1915570-1929448 GCA_026770325.2 Erythroxylum fimbriatum | reverse complement strand
TACGTTCTGTTCATGGCTACACAGGACCCTTAGGGGAAATGTGTAGTACGTTCTGTTTTGGACCCACCCAAACCATTATGATGTGCTTATGTGCTCATGATTGGTTTGATAAGATTGATGCATACATGATTTGTGCTATTGTTAATTGTTTGACAAATTGAGATTTTCATGAAATAAGTGTTTTATGATTTTTAAATGTGAAATTACTATGGTTTCAAAAATGTACCATGGCAATAAGTTTTGAAAATAGTTTTTGCTTGTTTCTTCGTTATAATCTTGTTACCCACGAGTTTTCAAGCTCACCCCCCTCCCTTGTCTTCCCCTATTCAGGTAATGAGGAAGATATCAAATGATCAAGAGTATAAGGATATTACTACAAATTATGCATATCTTGGAATTTAAGTTATTTCTGTAAAATACGAGGATTAGTCACTTTTAAGGAGTATTAGTTCTTGTAACTTTTATCTTTTGAGATTTTGGATTATTGTTGTAATTATGGTTTGGAATGCCTTTAGAGTTTGTAAAATTCTATTCTTTGATGTTAAGTAATTATGAATTATTTATGGATGTTGATGAGTGGAAATATGAATTTGTATATGATTGAGGTTGAGTTGAAATTGGGTATATTTTGAGGAAGTTATTGATTTGAGATGTGTTAGGGAAAAAGGAAAATAGAAATGGCATGAGACTTTAAGCTTCGTGATTTCATTGGATTATGCTTACGTTTTATGGTTCAAGGGTTGAACTCCGAAAACGGGGCCCAACATTTGTGGTATCAGAGCAAGATGATGAATCGGTGTTCGTTAAAGATGGTATCAGAAAAGAGATTACAAGGAATCACGCTCAAGTATGATCGTATTTTGTTAAAGGTTGGGTTCCGAAAACGGGATCCAACATTTACTATTTGAAAAAATGCTAGGAGAGCTGATGTAACAGATGGTAAAATAAAAAATGAAAAAAAATTGTTCAATAGAAGAGAAGAGTGTATTAAATAAAATTCATCAAACTTAATCTCTACACTAAGGATCAAAACTGGCTAATGATTTTCATGGAAGGAATAACAATGTTAAATCGGCAAATAGATAAAAGCAGTAGCATGCTTTTTTATAAACACAATCAATGCTAAGATTCAAAATTTCCTACTTTCAACAATGAATATCTGAGAATGTTGAGAATCAAAAGGATACAATAGAGATATTGTATTGTTTTACACGAAGAAGCGTTCAACATTTCCAAAATAACATTCTATCTCCACTCTCCAGCATAAAAACTAAAAACTAACTAAGAGATGTCTAAGATTCGTAGTTTAAGCTAACATTGCATAAGAGTTTGACTCATCTAATATACGAAAAATGACATTTGGACATAAAGCTATAAACAGTTACTCACTAACTGCTATTTCCTCTTTTACAAATACAAAACATGTTACCGAGGCATGGAGGAGAATAACCACACTTCTCGTTGCAAATACAAAATCCCAAATTTTTTGGTTTGATACCAACTCCTAAATTGTCAAAACCAAATGTTTGTTGTACCTACCAAATTGCATTTTTAATTAATTAATACAATTATTAATAAAATGTAATGTTAACATCAAATGCAATAATTGAAATTAAGAAATAAATGTAAAAAATAGTACCATAAGTAAATTAATCATGCGTATTGAAGGTGAGATATTAGTAGTCAAACTTTGTTTATTTGTTTCTGCATGAATGGCCTAAAATGAAAATTCAAATCATTAGAATATTATTAACAGATTACAAAAAGAGAACATTACAAATGCAACCTGAAAATGTGGTTTACATATAGAATGATGTTGAGTGTAAACCATACTTGTGTTATCCATAGAAACACCAAATGGCTGCATTTGCTATGTGTCACAACAAAGTGGTTCAGACATAGAAAATTCAACTCATTAGAAGATTATTAATAGATTACAAAAAGACAATATTAGAAATACTACTTAAGAATGTGATCTAGAGTCTCCAAACATAGAACGATGATGAGTATAAGCCATACTTATATCACCCATAGAAACACTAAGTGGATGCATTTGCTATGTGTCATAATAAAAAAAGGAAAAATATTAAAAACAAGTAAAACAACCTATACGACATTTTAAATTACTGAAAGCTAACCTGAACTTGATTTAATATTAGATGTGATATGGCGGACATACTGACGTATGTGGTATGGTGGACATAATGACATATTTTGGGGATTTTTTTCGAAATCCTAAATAGAGTATTTATACCAAAAAAACTTGAAATTATCATAATGTAAATAGTATGCATTAAAAGGTTTTAAACATAAAATCAGCAAAAATAAAACCTGAGTATTGGAAAGGGGTATGGGTGTTGAAGCTGCCATATTTGCTGAAGTCTTGCATTTTTTAACATACTTTCTTTTTCTTGAACTTTTCTCTAAGTCACCCTTCAATCTTTTTCTTGACATAGGTTTTCTCTTTAGTTTGACATCTCTAACCCTATTCCTTTCACCAATATTAATCTCACATTGATTGAAGAGATTTATTTCAAGATTTGAGCATTGCGTCAACTCTTCATCTTATGACATTAGGTTCTCTTCGTCAACTAATTCTTCACCTTGCAACATCTCATCAACCATCTTCAACCTGTTGAAAAGGCGATCTTTCACAATTTTACAAGTATCTCTCCTCTCTGCTACTTTTGAAACCAATCACATGCTTGAGGTACACAATTCTTTATACGTCATACGTGACAACATTTTAGGATCAAATTCCTTTCATTGATTATGGAGCTTTTACTATAAATATATCATGTTTTTGGCTATTGTGTCCTTTTCAAGATATACTGACTCGATATTCTTAAAATATTTTTCAAGGTAAAAGCCTTCAAAACATAAGAACATAAAATGCTAGCAAACTCAAACCTTTGATAACTACAATGGACTTATCATAACTAACCATATGAGAGTAACTCTTCCCTATAGGAGTGATCTCATATTTTTTAATTATACCATCTTCACTACAAAGAAAAAAACTAGAATCATGAGAATTATTACATTTAAATACTTCAGGTTTAAAGAAACTAGCTACATGCTTTAAAAATTGAACAGTTGCTGACAATACTGGAGTGCTTACATTAGTTCTAAAATCAGCTTTCAACTCATTAAATTGACGATCATCAACAAGCCTTTGGAAGTGATTAAAAATTTGTAAAAAGTTACGTTGATAACTCACATACCTTTTTACAATGCTCTTCATGCTCTCACTTCTTTGTTTGGTGGTCATGTCTGCACAAAACATTTGGTGTCCATAAACCAAAGCCCTTTTTTTACTTTATATGAAACATACATTTCAACCAATAATTATCTTGAAGTTCATATTTTTGCAGCATCTCATTCCATATGTTGAAAAAATCTTCTTCCTCAAACTCATATATGAATGAGCTAAAATCTCGTGAAAAATCCTTAAATTGAGAAAAAACATTGCTTAAATGGATTGTTGCTTTTTGATAAATGTACCAGATACAAAGTCAATGATGAGTTTTAGGCTATTTTAAAGCTAATGCCTTTGCCATCATTGCATCCTGATTAGTAAGAATAGTTGTAGGCTTTTTCTCAAATATGGCTCTAACAAATGTGTCGAATAACCACTCAAATGTAAGAGTTATCTTGTCATATAGTAATGCAACACCAAAAACTACAGCTTGCTTGTGATGGTTTACACCTACAAACAAAGCAAGCAGACGACCCTCACCATTTTTCTTGTAAGTAGTATCAAAACAAACAATATCACTAAAATCTAAGTAATCATTCCTCATCTTTGTGTCTGACCAAAATATATTAGTTATCAAATCATCTTCATCCACTTGAATTCCATAAAAGAAATTAGGATCTTCAAATGCATTTTATGCAAATATTCTAACACGCCACTTGTATCCCCCTTTTCATATCTTTTGTTCTTTTGGATCTTAAATAATTATTGTAATTCTTCGAAATATCCTAAGATTATCTCTCCCACCTGCTTGTCTCACCATAAGATCATGTGATGCTTTTGGTGGAATTCCTACATCATTATCCATTTGAATCTGCATCGCTGCAGCAGATGATATCTTTTTATGATTTCTATGCAAATTTGTTTTATTAGGACTTGAAAGATAATGATTGTGATCCTCAATAAGTTGAATCACTTGAAATTTTCCATTTTTCATACCATTAACTTTCATTCTTGCTTCACAACCAAATCTTGTTTCTGCACGTGGAGCTTTTACATACATATATCTTTTGTCAAGCATCCTTTTACCTTCAGCACTACAACAAAACAACTTGCTAATCAATTTACCAGATATATCTTTATGACTTTTGCTCCTTCTTATTCCAAAGTTGACATGTTTGGCATACATTAAATAATATTGAAAAGCTTGTTCTTACGTCTCAAACTCCATGCCAATTTTTAGTATTAATTCTATTGGAACAAATTAGTGGACTTTGTTCAAATTCTCTTTAGAATTTAGATACATCAAATTAGTTGTCTCGATATTACTGCTCTCATTGTCAATGCCAATTTCATCAATCTTATGTTGCTCCTTCTTAAGTTCATATTCTAATCGGCAATATGAAGTAAATCTACCTTCCATCATTTTGTTTAATACTTAATTTTGACACCTACCAAATTCACAAATTATGCATTATTAGACATTGTTTTATGATAAAATTATTAACAAAAACAGAAAAACATTCAGTTTGATTTGTATGCATAAGAGATAAATACTCCTTAATGAAGGAGTACAATGCAGAATGTTAGCTTTCCAACATTTCAATAAATATAAAAGACAAAGTCATATTCTTAATATGAAACCACTCCATACAAACATAATTCTATTCTAGGACATTTAGTTTGAACAAGACAATGAATGCCGGTCCACTCCATACAAACATAATTATATTATAGGACATCTTTTTGGAACATGACAATGAATGTCTGTCCATCATGGTGAGAGAAAAATATAATCTGTAACCAAAAACTCCCCTATCAACCTTATGAAGTGTAGCAATATAGTCCACGTAATACAAAGATGGACCAACGTTCTTATCATAACCAACTAGAAGGATGTTCATAAAGTATGGGTTTTGAATTACCAAAAACCACACTTGTCAGGAGATATAAAAGGTAAAATGTTGATACAGAACTGAAAAATATTTGGCATAAGTCATAAATCATATGGAAAACACATCCAGTCTAGTATAATTCATGAGAACACTACAATGCACTTGTCAAAGCAAGCTAATCACTTCAAAGATCATAAGAACAAAATGTTCAATATATCAAACAAAAATCAGCAACTTCTTAACAGTGTAAGATTTTTTGTTTCGAAAAGCCAAATTTTTTCACAACAATTATTAGAATCAAGATACTGATTTTACAAATCTAAATTCACCGCTCTAAATAGAACTAGTAGTGCAAAAACTTTAGAAGAAGAAAAGGTCAATCCATTTTCTCTAAGTAACATCTGAAATGAGTTATTTAGAACAACACATGTCTATAATTTTATGGTACATTCATAGCTCATAATTTTAAAATTGTTTCAGAGATGGCTTTTTAAACTATATCAGTTATCCCAACATGATAGAGATTAATCCAACACAACAAGAGCTTAATCTAAGAATCAATTCTCTAAATCACACCTGCTACTCTTAGTTGCTCGTAAGGACATCCCATAACTTAATTTACAAGCACCCCAGAAGCACAAAATGATTGATGACTCCAAGTTCTATGTTACTTGATTGTTAACAATGTAGTTCTATATAGGAGTATATATCCGCATTATTTAAGAGACAATCTTGGCTTTTTTTAATGGAAGTCAAATTGCTTCTTTAAAAGTTAGCTATTCAAACATTGCTCCTCATTCTCATTCAAATATATGATCAATACTTGTATCAAGTACTAATGAATTTCTAATGTTAGTAGGTTATCTAGTCTTAAGGTTAGACTTTTTAAGCTAGAACCAAACAACTATACATCCTAATACATGTTTTAAACTGACACAGAATCATGAAAATGATTCTGTAACATGCTTATGCCTTTCAATTAGCTGGCTTTTGCTTGATCACTCTGCCATTTTCTAGAGGCTCTAAGTATGCATAAGGCTCTAAATATTAACTACGGGGAAATGAACCAGCAAACTCTAGGCAACATATTAGTAATAAATCCCAATTTATTTAACTCACCCCAATAAACCCAAGTTCCTACCTTATGGAAAAAGCGAAAAGAAAAAGTAGATAATCACTTGAAGCAAATATTAACAAGCTAATTTACTAATGTAACAACCTTACAATCCTAAATTTGCACAAAGATAACAAATTAAGAGAAACCTACTTGCCTTTCTAAGGGTAGTACCTAATTCCCCTCTAATAAAGTTGGAAGTAGCGACGATGGTCAATGGAATCCTATTTCGAAACTGATACAGAGCCACGTTCTTCTGTATGTATTCCGTGAACTGAACTCTACAAAAAAAACCATAAACGAAAGAGTTGAGAAATATAAATAAAAGAGAGATTGTTTTGGAAGTAGCTTCTCAAGATTGGCAAGATGTTGCTAGTTCAATTCATACAAAACAAGTTTTACAAATTGTGAAGTTAGTAAAGACAACGAAGAACATCTGATCAGAGGGCTTGATTGTTTACATTTGAAACTTTTAAATTCCAATTGAAAAAGATTTAAGTTTTGTGTTGGATGGGCTGAGCTGATCGTGGGAGTGTTAAAGTTTGAACCTTTTTAACTGGAACTTAGGGATGGGCTAGTGGGCACTAGCGAGAATGAAGAGAGCTGCGGTGATGAAGAGAGGGGGGATTGAGACAGAGAAGATAGAGAGGGGGGATTGAGAGATAGTAGAAAGAGTTATTGGGGAACAAGAACTCATAAAACAGAGAAGATGGATAGCGGGGATTGAGAGAGAGTAGATAGAGTATAACAATAACTCAAAATACAATATCTTACATTAAGTGGCTTGGCTTAACTTGAAGCTTAGCCATTTAATGTAAACAGTAAACACGCAACCGAGGATCAACTTTGAATTTTTAAGCCCAAGAAAACTTTCAATCAGTTGAAATTTTGTAAGTAGAACAACGACGTTTTTGTGTTGGACAGAGTTAGATAGAGTAAGATTAAATAGAGGATCTGGACTCTTTACATTGGATAAATTAATTGGTGATTCATATGCCCACATTATTCCTATATTTATGTTTGGCATGGAATGGATGTTGTTTACTTTTTTATTATTATCATTATCAAATGGTCAGTGAATATAAACAAATATAACACATAAAAATAATTTAAAAACATATTATACTCAAAATTATAAATAATAAATTGCTACTTTCTCTTCAAGTTATAAGTTTATTAAGATGTACTTAATGGTGCAAATAATGTAGTAGGATTTAAATTATAAAATTTAAAAGTTCTATTTTGGATTTGTTTTTATATAAATTGTGTACACTTATAGTTTTATAATGTTTATATAATTATTTTAAGTTTTTTGAAAGTTAAAGAAATTTTACGAATTTGTGCATCTTTTAATTTATGTAGTGGGATTTAAAGTTTTTCTTCTTTCACTGATCTATTTCAAAAAAGTTTCTCTTTTAACTTAAGAATCATCCTCTTTTTTCATGTTATTGAAAATAATCTCTCTGCTAGTCAGAGGTAAAGTTGCATATTACTAAATCTTCTCAAACTCCACATGTTAGCAAAATTTTTACTAAATGTTGTTATCATCCCCGTCATCTAGCAATCAATTATCACAAGATTGTCTTAGAATAGAATTGAAATATAACTAAGGTTAAATTTGAACAATATTTATGGGTAAACTTCATGTCAAATTCGAAGTTTACGAGGATATATATATATAATAGTATTAGCCTTTATTTATATAACTATTTGATTAATTTTTTAATAATATTATTAGCCTTCGTTAAGATAACAAGTTTCTAAATTACTAGAAAGGACTCTATATCGTGAAACAAATATTTTTTTTGCTGCCTTGGTTATGAAGTTATGAATATCTTGATGTTAGTATTGATCGTTAGACCACGAAATGTGAAATTCCTATTAAATACAAATCTAACTTGATGATTAAGGAAGCTCTTTTTCGATGCCTACTTGCTGGGCACGGTGAGACATCCCCCTAAAGTCATTATCAAGTTGGATTCTACGGAAAGGCTAGAATACCTTTCTTTTCTTACCATCCAATATATGAATAAAAAATTATTTCCATTCCCCATTTATTAAAACATACGAGTATAGTTACTTTTGAGAGATTGTTTTAAGAAGTTGAGATATAAATGTTGAGTCCAGATTCACTGTCTAATATTATTATATCTTATTCAATTTTATAAAATCTCAGTTATTTATTTTGCGTGAGTAAATCTAACGTGGAACTGACACAAGCTCCGTACAAGACCCACGTAAATTTGATCCTGTAGTAAAGAAATAAAGTTATTGTTGTCCCCGACCACAAAGCATGTAGTTATTCGACTCCTACAAGTGTGAGTCCAGATCCCCTGTCTAATATTATGGTGTCTTATTGTATCCAATAAATCTCAGCCATTTATTTATGTGGGGTCCGCATAGAGTCTACGTAGGTCCCGTAAAATAAATGGCTGAGATTCTATGAGACAGAATAAAACAGAGTAAAACTGGACAGAGGATCTGATTTCTACGAGTGTACCTGATCTGTTTGTTTCTTGTCACCAGATATAAAACTATCTAACCTGCCGATCAATACAAGTTTCTAACCTACGGAGAACAAGAAAACTATGTATTATGTTTTGTCTCTTTTCCTGTAAGCTCTCATTTATTACCCACGCTCATCTCAATATAAAATTGTCATCATCAGAAAAAACAGGAAACAACTTAAAAATAAGCATAGAAAGGCTTTGACTTCTGCACTGCATTCACTTTTGAATTTCAAGTGTTGTAGTACCACTACAGCACCTTGAGAGCCTCCCAACTCAACTGCTCTTTTATCCCTTCTGTTGGGACTGTAACGAGGAAGCTTCCCGTCAGGATCTAGAGAACAACCTGGAGTGGCAGGGTTTAGGAGGCTTTCTCTTTTTCAACCTCATGAGGTGCTTCAGCAGTTCCAGTTATCATGCTTTGCTCCAGAAGTCTTTTCCAGTGGTTTCAGTTGCTCATAAGTTTCTGCTTTACCAACATTCACATGAGTAACAGTAATTACCAAGCCAACCAAATCCCTATGCTCCCATGATTTCTTACAAGATCCTCATACCCTGAGCTTGAAGGAAGCAGACTCTTGCAATTGAAAAAAAAAAAGGCAGAAGCACCACTGATATCTCCAACCCGTTCCTTAAGGGCCGGAATGGTGGCAAGCTTGAGCTGAATGTCAGTTATCCTAGTCAGAGACTTCGCGGCGATTTGGTGACGTCAGGCATCTGCTGCAACTTGTGCCTTGCAATTAGAATAAACTTGGACCTATTTCAGCAAACTCTTCAGCTTTACCAGCCTTATTCTATCCAAAGAAAAGTGCTGCTTCAAGCAGTACCGGCACCACGCCTTCAGTAAGCATGTCTTGACAGTCTAGCAACAAGTTCTCTTGCCTGTTAAACAATGGCCTGTTAGATCCCATCAGCAGAAAACGAATCCTTCATCTCTTGACCATCATGGAGTAGATTTAAATCACAAGAAAAAGTACATAAAAATTGAAACTCAGACCTTATCCATCTTATTTCATGGGGAAGTAAAAGCACCCGGTTTCCATGCATTGCCCCTTTTGTTTTGGAGAAAGCTTGTTAAGTGCCCGAGAGAGCTGTAAATTCCGTGCATCTTTTTCTTTCAGCCGATCAAGTTTTCTCAGGCTATCTGACACATCTTTTGGACCTTACAAAGCATCAAGATTACACAATGCCACTGCAAACATCTGTTAGGTTTCTGTTAACAATGTCTGTGTAGGGGTCCATGGCCTCTTTTGATCACCCTAAGAGCTGATGAATAAGATGCTTCTATAATTCCCATTTGGAGAAAAGCCAGTACGACGAACTAATGATGAATGGCCAGTGCTTCAAGTAATTGCATTCGTCGTACCTGTTGAACATGTGCCTACTGGACAAGTATAGGAGCCAATTCCAATCTCTATATAATCATCGGAAGTTCTCTTCCATCATTGTTTCCTGAACGATTTCTGTCAACAAAAGGAAAAAAAAAAAGAAAAGCAGAGGAATAATCTGTTGGCTTTGCTATCCTTATATTATATTCTGTTGGCTTTGCTATCCTTATATTATATTCTGTTGGCTTTGCGATGCTTGCTTCTCGAGAGGAGGATTATCATGCAAACCAAAACTCATTTAACGAACATTTTTATGATAAAAGGTTTAGCAAAAGTAGTGCTAAATAATAAATTAAAACATGCAGATATCATAATGAGAAGAATGCAATAAGGAACAACAACAAAGAAGCACATTTGTTCTCTAAGCGAAGTAGTGTATCGCCTTCCACCACTCAACAAGAGTTGTTCTGCATCAGTATATTTGACCTTTCAATCAAGGAGCAAGCACTATTGTCACATGGTCAAAACTGTTAGATGGTTTAATCCGCTGTGTTTCCATCATTCCTTGTACTTCAGAAGCAGCTAGATTTGTTTCCTCTGAATCAATCTTTGATTATTGAAGCTTCTAATAAACGTCAATGCAAGCATCCATCTTTCCCATACGATACAGAATGTGATTCTAACATCAAAGCGTCTGAGTTCCTCTCTTGGCTTTCCAAAGTATCCAAAGCCTCGTTCAACTTGTTTTTCTTGTATAGGTAGTAAGCCTACTTAAACAACAATCACATGATGATCAGGTATGTATTGACATTGTCAACGCTATGGTACTTCTATGAAAGTCATCACCCCTCTTTTAATATGATTTTATTTAAATTTGAATCAGGAGACAACCACACACTGAAGATACTGTGAACTAAAACAAAAAGGAAAAGAGGAAGTCAAGTGGTTTCTCCGCCGATTAAAGTGTCATAACTCATAATAATCTCTTCAGTTCTAAGGATGGCAATGGGCCAAATCGAAACCAGACCCAAATCATATTTAGACTACACGCAACACAAAACCCGATCTGATCTGGACAAACCCAAAAAAATCATAGATGTCCAGAACTTAGTTCCAATGAATTATCCAGCAAGTAATTGCTATTCAGTCTCCAACAGGTAAAATTGTTCATGTCTTGTAATGTATATGCCACTCCAATCCATCTTCCACTTGAGGCTAACATGTGCTACTGCTGAAGAAAACTACACTAAATATGCTATGCAATGTAGCCCCAAAATAAGGCTAACACATACGGATCAACTTAGCCAGAATTTGCAGACTGTATTCATGTTGTTTACAGGTTTATAATCTGCACTTTTATTGGCTGTTAGAGAATTTTGCTTTATAGGTTCGGGGCCAAGAAGGAATAGTGGAACATAAGTTAAGTGCCTTACAAATAGGGATCACATCACAATAGGTTGAGGTCAACTTGAAATTTTTATTGAATCAGTTGTTAAAATAATAAAATACATTTTTTTAGTCAATTAATTATTAAAAAAAAGATATTTTCTTTTGTTTAAACCGATTTGTGTCAATCAAATCGAGTTAGAGTAATCCTTTTAAACCTGAATTTAGCCTTAAATTTGATCAAATTCAAACTTAACTCAGTTGATTTTGTTTTACATGGAATTTAAATTAACAACCGTATTAACAAGGTCCCTAGGAGGTGGTTGAGTTGGTGGAGTGGAGGAGCATGAGGCCAAAAGGTTCTGCATTCAATTCTCCATACTTACGCTCTCTCAATTAAACTTGTCGTACAAGGCTTGTCTAGTACGGAATACCCGGTTGACTTGATTCGTAAGTTATTGCATCAATCCGGAGATTTACTTAGTGCGCATCCAAAAAGTGGTGACTGTGGGTTCTTCTGTTAAAAAAAAAAATTATTAACAAGTATGTAACACTAATCATAATTTTATGTTCAAAGAGAATTTTTATCGGGAACATAGCAATAATCATTCATTGTTCTTTCTACCTTCAAATATGCAGGAACAAATCATCAATGGAGGTGAAAAAAAAATAAGCACAAACATTATTAAAAGACATGAAGAGTAGTCACCTTTGAAACCTTAACACATTGGTTTTATACAAATAAGAGTGCAGAACCTACAAGACAATTAAAGCATATATTTGAACAAAAAAATCCTAACAAAGATGAAATAGACATTCATGAAAGATACATAGGCAAGCACCAAGTTGGAGTATTCACAAGTATAAAACTACTATAAACCCTTACAGATCAAACACTCAACAAAAGCCCAAATTCTTAATCCAACTTTCTTTACTTCCGTTGTCTTTTATACACCTAATAAAGTTGGAAAATATGAGAAGGTTATAATTATCATCCAATTTTTGTTATAATAAAAATCATCAATGCTTCACACCATTTTTTCTATATTTAAAAAATTATTATTTAAATATACTCAATTATACAATAAATTGATTAAATAAATATATGATTATTGCCAAATAGATATACCCTCATCATTAAATATTTTTTCCAACGAACTTCTAGAACAATAAATGACTTCCTCTACATTTATATTCTCAATGTATGTCATAATATAAAAAGAAAATATAAAATCATATAATAGATAATTATAAAAAGGTTAATTATACAAATCTCGAGCTTTACTCAATTTTATTATACTAGCCTAAATGTAAAAGGATAGCAATAAAATACTTTTAACTTTCAATTGCAAAAAATAAATTGTTATTAACCTTCCTATCAATGTTAATGTTAATGATGTGGCAAACCATATTAACAAACTCGTTGAACATGTGGCTGACATGTTTTCTACTTATAAAATTGAGTAAAATTTGAGATTTTAGTTATAATTAATCCTTATAAAATTATAAAAGTACTAATATACCATAAAGTATAAAGTTTGCATTGAATGTTTTCAAAACTTAACCAACTTTTGGCACATATAAAGACTTTTAAAGTTTTTATATAAAGTCGATTGCAATAGGTACTCACTATCTAATTACTATTACTAAAAGTAGACTTAGAAACTACTGTAGATATTGGGATAATAAAAAAAACTTGCACAAATGCTTGCATAATCAAATATTGAGCTTTATTAAAGTTTCCCTAATAAAATAAAATGTTCATCAATTATGGCCTAAATACTAGCTTTTAAATAATTGAGCTTATTTTACTATATGATATCCTATCCCTTTTTGATTTTATAAATTCCTTTAAAATTTGAAACCCAAACCACTAAATTTCTTGCTTAATGAAGATATTGAAATTAATGAACTATTGTAACCTAACTCTTTACCCATTTCTGATTAAACAAATTATACCGCAACTTTCTAATGATATCAATATGAATTAAAGCTCAAACACCACTCAATTGCTAATAATAATATTCAATTGCAATAAGCTTGTACCTTAGGTCCAAAATAACAATAGATATATGCTATTACCAATCTCTTCCCAATGGTTGTCAAAATTTTTCACCATCTTATTAGTCATTGTTTGAATCACTTTATTAGAAGAAATGACATACTTAACTGATGATAACTTTATCTATAGCACCCTACTCCAGCAAAACACGTGCCCTACATCCTGAGTGATATCCGAGTCTGTGCCTTGCGAGAGCGGCATGCTAGAGCACTCAAATAGCCAAAACTCAGTACAATTTTTTTTGAACAACAACATATACCCATTTTGCAAAAAAATCAATAATCAAGTCTGCTCATTTTATTCATAAACATTTTTAAACATAAGGTTCCAACCAGTACACAACTCATCAGAATTTCAATAATCACTTGGGCCCAAATTCAAATACAAAAC
>JANZLH020000005.1:1899765-1915470 GCA_026770325.2 Erythroxylum fimbriatum | reverse complement strand
TATATTTTAAATGCATATATAAGTCACTTTGATGATTAAAAAAATATATACCAAAAAGTTCGTCATATACATTTTCAATGTATTATCTATGATATAAAAATTGATTATTTCTTAGAGCTTTTTTTATATGTAGTTATACTATTCATAAATTAGAATATCTCTGACCATAACAAGTTTTTCATTGCACAAAAATTGTTATAAAATAAATTAATTGGTTATAAAATAAAACAAAACATAAAGGTATTATCACATTCTCTATATTGAAAACTTAACTAACTCTTTTTAAGGTAACTATTCATAAATTAGTTGGATTCGTAAGAGTCTTTCTTACGCGGGTAGACTTCAATTGGTTATCTCAGTTCTCTCTTCTTTTCATGTCTACTGGTCCTCTCATTTTATTCTACCCTCTTCTATTCTTAAGGACATTGAGGCTAAGCTTAGAAACTTTTTGTGGGCAGGTAAGGTAGTTTCTCATTCTCAGGCTAAGGTTAAGTGGAGTGATATCTGTCGTTCGAAAAAAGAAGGAGGCCTAGGTGTTAAACATTTGACAACTTGGAATCAAGTTTTGTTAGGCAAACGGATTTGGTTTTTGTTTGCCGATAAGGAAGCTCTTTGGGTGAAGTGGGTTCATACTATCATTTTGCGTAGGCACAATTTTTGGAGAGTTAAACCTTCCTATAATAGTTCTTGGAGTTGGAGAAAGATTCTAACAGTCCGGGACAAGCTGTGTTCTCAATTTAGATTTAGGATTGGAGATGGTATGTGTAATGAGTCATTAACAGCTGTCTTAATTGCAAACCGTCGATTTATTATTATTTTATTAATCAAATAGTACTGTTAAAACCAATTACACACTTATGAATTCTTCTAACAAACAAATACCCAGAAGTTCCAGACAACTTTCAAAAATTCACCAAAAATTCCGTCATAAAATAATGACTTTCAAATAATTGTTCAAAAATACGAAACACGTCACCAACAATTTCTAAAAATCATTGAAGTATCCAAAAAATACTATAAATATAAAAAAATATATTAATATTGTCCGAATCACTCCGAAGTTTCATTAAACCAATGTACCCGGAAACTGCCATGAATGCATGCCAAAATACTTAAGCACAATTAAGTACAGAATCAATAAGCAAGAACAAACGTAATTCGTACTAATTTCCTTTACTATTCTACCCCCTCATTTGGGGCGTTATAGCAATAGAGTCATATAACCCTTCTTTTGATTTTCAACTATCCGTATGTCTGATGTGATCACAACCCTGCATCATTTACTGATAACATCTTTAATGTTGAACTCTTTTGCGAATCATAATCTTGAATATTGTTGATAAGTTTATATAAAAGACTTTCAATACTGTAAGTATATGGATCATATCTTATAGTATCAAGGTATTGTTCCTATATGGACTATTTAGACACCTAAAAACTTGAATAAAACTGTCTAAGGTATTAAAAGATTGATTTGAATTAAAATAAATAATTGAAATTGAAACAACTAATAAAATGAACAAGTAAATAATTGAGCTGCCAATAAAATAAGGTGATCAAAGTTAAAGACTTAGAAATTATTTTATCATTATTTTTTCCTTTATCTTCTTAATCCAATTATGCTCGATCCTATATGTCCTAAGGTTTTGATTACCCCCTCACGAAATCTAATCAAGTAATCTTAATTGAATTTGATAATAATAGAATTGAAATCTCTTAATTCACAAAAATACTCCCAACTACAATTAGATTTGAAGCAATCCTAAGGATAGTTAATTTTGTAATTAATATCTCTCTTTAATTGTTAACTTATTTGATTATTGCAAGTCTATTAAGCTACTACCTATCATTGTGTACCTTAACACAACCAACTTGATTCACTCTCTCGATTTATTACTAAGTATAAGTATAAAAATTATCATAAATCATTCATAAGTGTATTGAATTCAACAAGAATAAAGTTCAATAAAATAATTCAAGAACAATCCCTAATATGGATTTAGAAACCTATAATCATGTTAAACATCGTATAAATCCAAATAAACATACAAGAAAATGAAAGAAATAAAGGGAAAATTAATAAAAACTAGTTCGAGTCTTGATTTAGAAATCTGGAATTCTCTGAAGCTCTTTTTGATGTCTCCTCTTGATCTTCTTTTGATCTGGTAGTTGCTGCCTTTTTTTAAATGTTTTTGTTGTTCTTTTATGGTGCTTAAGCCTTTTAGGGTTACTGCTAGGGTTTCCCTGCTTAATTCAGTTCTAAACATAGCCTCGAACCCTCAAAACTTAAAAAATCTTGTGCTTGGAAACATCTCCTATCATGATCATTATCTGCCATGATCGTAACAGAAACTTCATGCATGTTCTTCATCATCATAATCGTGACTTGCTTGCATGCCTCTAATTTCTTCTCTATTCTTCAATTTTCTGTTTCCATATACTCACAAGCATATCAAACACCTCTTGAAACATAAAATTAAGATCGAATTCATGTTCTAAACCAATCAAACACTTATAACACATATAGGCATTAACAAAAACACAATTTTAAGCCTATACACAGGATAATCATCTAAGAAACACTTAAAAACATACTTAAGCACCTAGAGAAACATACTATAATCTACACCTATCAACATCCCCACATTTAAACCTTTGTTTTTCCTTAAGCAAAACTAAAAAGAAAACATATAAACACATAATCATACAATCATACAACATGCAATAATGATGCAATGACATCAAATCTTATGGAATTAACTTAACCTCAAACATCAATCACTTAAAATGTGCCAACATACTAACTTATTCCTTTCATGTTTAAGTTCTTTGATTTGAATGTACATATCAATCAAAATATTAACACCCTATTCATACACCTATGGCACTTGTAAGCATGCATTTTTAATTATTGATCAATCAAAAGGTAAACTATTACTAAGTAACCTTTCATGAACATTCTTGCTATTTGTAAAAGATCAATAGGTTTCATATATTATAACACTATTTTTTATATTTTCTTTAGTGACAACCTAGTCTTTTGATGCGGATGTAAGCACATTATCATGAATATCCTCCAGTTACTCAACTGCGTCACATTTTTTATTTGTCTTGATTAGAGTGTCATTTTAGCTTTTTGACAGAAAGACAAACATTTTTTCATGAATACCCCCAATTACTTAGCTATATCACAACTCTTAACTAGCTATAAGCTCTATTCTTAACCTAATTTTCTTAAAATGGGCCAACGAATTAGGAATTTAACACATTTTTTATCACTTAATTATTTAGCCTACCTTATTTCTTCTTAGTCAATCACTCTCATAAAAGAGTGCTAATAACATTAAATTTAGTTGACTATAATGATAAATGTATACGAACAAAAGTCATAAAGTGAAAGAATAGGTGTCATATCCTAATTAACATACATATTCATCCCCAAAATATTTAAAAAACAAAACATTTACAGCGAGAAAACTTGTGGAGATTGAGGCGGTGATGGTGTGGACAATGGAATATGAACTTCTTGAGCATTAAACACTTAATTATTTTCTTTGTATCGGTTATTGTTGACGTTGATGCCGTATAAGCTCCTTCATTTGCACCTCTATGGTGTTTAGGCGATCCGCCATGCTCTTGTTATTTTCTGACACTAGGTTAAATACTTTCTATCATCCTTCCTCTTTGTCCTCCTCAGTTTCTTCACTAGATGAGATTTATTGTTGGTGTTGTGTTAGAGCGAAACTAGAACTCACCTGTCTAATCCTGTATTTCACTTGTGATTTGGAAACAGAATCTTGAAGTTCCATCACATGGATGTCCAAGATCTCATCTTGCCTCAAATGTGTATGATTAAGAAACTCATGAAAGACATCAGTTAGTCCATCAATAGAAACACCATAAAATTGAGCAAGTGTAGTATCAATGAAACCTATGCCAAGATAGCTACTTTTCTTACTAAGACAAGTAACTATTATTTGAAAAATGTGGGTTGAAGTACAAACTCAAATCTTATGATCTATGCACCAAAGTATGAATAAATCTTTACGAGAACTATTATTACTGAGTTTTGGGAAACATAGTGTGACATATAAATTTATCAATAACAAATACTCTAGATTAAGAATAACATTATTATGTACATTTCTCACAGAAAAGTCATCTAACCTTATTAATTTCTTCCAATGTTGATCAACATGAAAGTTGTCATGGTGTTCAATAATTTTTGATTTAAAAAAACCACAAATTTCTTCCATAATACGAAAGCACAAATTATAAGGGTGTCCCTGTAATTTAAACAAAAAATTCTAATTTCCACTCCTTAAAACGTAAGTTTGTGTAAAATTCAAAGGTTAATTCCTTATACACCAGAAAATCAAAATGAATAAATTTTCCTAACAAATTTTTACACTCAAAGTCTCAATATTTTTCTTTCAAACCTTGATCTTCTAAGACACTGAAATCAAAATATCATGATGCAATAAGAATTTTTGAGCAAAGTGTTTGAAATCTTATGGCTTCTTTCAAAAAGATCAGAAAAGGTGCTCTAAAATCCTCAACCCTATCATATGCACCATCCCTTGACACTAGTGTTAAGCATTTGGCAACTTGCTTGATTCTTGGAGCTATGAGTAAGTATACCACCTGTAAAGTTAACTAAGAAACACTAAAAAACACATAATAATGCCCAAAAGCATGAGGGAGAAAAGTGAATAGAAATCTTGTAACGCCTAGTCAAAGGATATGATTTTGTATGGAAATCACTAGATTTCTATAAAAGAAAGGATAATCTAGGTGAAAGATGAAAGAAAATCTTAAAAAACCAAGAAGGAGTGAAGAGAGTTATGAAAAAAGTGGAGAGCTTCAGATATGGTTGCAAGTTTAGAGAGAGGATGTGAGATGTGGAAGAAGAGAAAATAGGTATTTAAATGGTTAGGATTAAAAAAGACGGGTAAAGTAGTGAGGGGAATGAGTTCCATCTTACACGCTTATCAAAATCATGAGGGGTTAGGAATGTGGCATGGATGGAATTATCCAACTCCTATAACAACTTCAAAACTAAGAATTTCAATAATCCATATTGCTCTAAACATATTAAAATAAGAACTTACAAACTGGAATTCAAGAATAATCTAACTACGTAACATGCTAAGTTATAGTCATTAGCTTTACCTTTCATCCTTCAAAACTGATTTGATGAACTGAAAGGAAAGAAAAAACTTCCCTTTATTATCAAAAGACTTTGCCAAGATATGGTTTACACCTTTTTCAGTTCGCCTTGAAGGTTTCCTTATTATGATTCTCTAATTCTAAAGCTTTGTGCATAAATATATGGGTCACTTTGAAAGGCCCATTCCATTATAACTTGGGCTTTTTGAACTTTAATTATTAATTATATGGTAAAAATGCATCTCCTACCTTGAACTCCCTTTTTCTGATGTAAGAATCATGTCATTTCTTATCCTTTTCCTTTTACAACTTGGCATTTTCAAACACATTCAGTTTAAGTTTGTCGTGTTTGTTCAATTGTTGAAGTCTTTTCTCACCCGCTTGCTTCCAATAAAAATTTAAGGCTTTTATCTCCTAATATGATCTATGCTCTAACTCCAAGGGTAGGTGACAAGCCTTGCTATACATAAGCCAAAATAAGGTCATATTGATTGGAGTTTTTGATATGTGCCTAATTTTTGGTACATTTAATCCTTGAAACTTAGTGATTAATGCTTTAAAATACTTAAGACACTCACTTTAGTTCATATTTGATTTTAGATACAAATTGGAAGCATAATGGCTGAAGTGAGTTGAAAGCACACTCTTTGAGTCATCTTCTTGATATTCACACTCACTTGTCTTCATAGAACAAGAAAAATAAGGATTAGAGTAAGAGAAGACAATAAAATACATAAGATGAAGAGTATATGTTGCAAACATCAAGTATAAAGAGTTATTGGAGACTCACGATTATGACATGTTTCAATTTGTGATCGGCGTGACATGGTTTGTCAAGGTTGTGAAACCTATGTCATGCCTATGACAATATAACTCATGGATGTGAGCCTCCCAAGGAGGCCAGTCATGACCGTGACACTTGACAGCGCATCGTAACAATAGTTAAAATAAAATAACTAGACCTACTACTATAGCAGTGGTGAGTCTTGGTCAATCTCAAAGAGTGTGTGTGTAAAGTTTCTAAAATGAAAGTAACTGGTGTTTAGGTTTAACCGAGGGGGGCCTGGATTTTGAAATAAGAAAATAAAATAAAATAACCTAATGAAAATAAATTAAACAAAACATGCAAAAAATAATAAAAATGGAGAATTCGGTAGGGACTTGGTTCTTTGGTTCAATCTCAGCCTACACCCTAACTAAACATATTTTATTGATTTGTTGTTCTCTAACCTCTCCTAGCAACTATTAATCATGAGTTAATAATTAACTTGAGTTTTCCCTTAGGTAGTGTTTAATCAAAATACGATCATTAATTAAACCTAACCACCGAATAATTTAGAATATGATCTCTAGATTTAATTAGATTGTAGCATTGCGAATTAGAAAAAATGATTAATCAAGGAAATAACCACATATGATGCGTCATTTAACCTAGGTTGTATTAGCCCTAATGATTACAAATCATTAGTCGCTACATATGAATTTCAACATAACAATTACAGATTATATCAAAATTCTAGCAATGAGCTTGCAAATAAATGATTCAATGAACGCCTTAAAATCATCTTTTCATAATACCCAATGGGTTCATACACAAATAACCGAACAATTAAGATAATATGATCATTCATACACAAAAACCAAATCCATATGCCTAGGATAATACAATCAATTCAATAAGAGATAAAGAAGCAACAAAAATATAAAAGGAATGCTTAAACCGGGTCGTCGGCGTCGATATCACCTCTAAACTGGCATCGGGATGTTTAACCTCTCTCCTGGAAAAAATTGCTTCAGCCCCTTTAAGAATGTCCCAACAAAAACTCCCCTGCTACTGTGACTCTACTTGTTTCTTCTACAATACTGTTCTCTATTTACTAATTTTTATTTTCAATCTATCTATAGTGTTTTTTTACCTTTAAAAACCCACACATCTTTACATCTGCTACGTCTGCGTAGTTTGCATTTCCTTTTCCCAATTCATCACTGTGCTATCGTTTTCTTCTTGGACATTGCTATGCTGTACGTCGTTTTGGTCCTTCTTAGGTAAATGTTCTCCTAGCGCTGCTTACATTTTTTTCTTTTGTTTTCTTCTTTTGATTCCATTTTGTGCTTCCACCTATTGTAGCCTTCCATCTTTGTTTTACCGTAATTCCAAATTGCTTTCCATTTTGTGCTTCCACCTACTGCAGCCGCAATCTTTTTTTTACCGTAATTCTAGATTGCTTTCCATTAAATTCATATTCCTGCATGGGGCTGTCACATGCAATTTCCATGTAACTTCATCATCTTGATTTTCTTGTCTTTACTTGCTCCAATATTTATTATTTTTGTTCGACGAAGACAAGTAAATATGAATTTTCAAAAAACAACCAAAATATAGAGCTTTCGACTCACTATAACTTCTTTGCTTCTTAATTGTGCCTAAAATCACGTACGAGTCAAAATAAGTATCTTAAACAATTTCATGTCAGTAATCTCTAAGTGTTATGGAATAATTTCATAATCAATTAAGCACTTATCAACTTCCCCCACACTTAGCTTTTGGTCGTCCTTAGCCAAAACATCAAAATTAAGCTCAAAGACTCAATACATTTACTCAATCCCTATATTTTTCAAGAATACATAATCATAACCAAAGATGAATGACTTTCAAAAATCGTAGCAAGATATCAACATACGAAGCCTTTACTTATGATCAATAAACATTCATTACCTTTAAAAACCTAGCAATCTAATGGTAGAATCAGAAAATGCGTTTAACTAAAATATATCCGTGGGTACACTCAACACCATTCGTGATTATGATGATCCACATCTTTGCATATCATTTCATTTCTCCACCACTAAAGGTCATATGCAAAATCATGAATCAAAGGACTTTTCAAGGCTGTAATGTGGGTAAAGGTAAGGTGAGATGTATTTGGGTCAAGTACCTTGAAAGCCATTAAGCTAGTGAAACAAAGCAACACTCAATGTGACATCAAGTGCACAAGATAACACTCATAAAAAATTGGTTACTGTCAGCTATGATGAATGCAACATTTATATTTCACATCCTATTTCAGCTCTCACACATAAACCACAAGATGCATATACCAATCCAAAGGAATCACTCATACAATTGATGACAATACATTGAAACCACAAAAGAGTTAACCTTCCAAGTCAACATCTATCTTATATTCAACATACTCCAATAACACATTCATTGCAACTTTAGGAGGATGCATTAATCATAAACAACTTTTTAACACATTCCTCCTTGATGCATTTATTTATTTATTCTTTTTTTCTCTTTTCTTTCTTTATTTTCCTTATAAAAATTAAAATAAGCTACATTAACATGGGAATTTCAATGATAAGGCATAAAATAACATCCCAACATTATAACCAACTTACATATATGTACACCCCCACACTTAGAATTTTGTTCATCCACAAACTCGGCAATCACAAATGTTCCACTAGCTTTATGGCTTGGGTAGGACATTTGGTTAAGTATAAATCATATAATGTGGTTGATACAAAAACAAAGGCTAATAAGGCTCAAAAAAGGCTTAATAAGGGAAAAATCATGTTAATGAGGTAGGCTATTTGGCTAATGTAGCTTATGAAACAATAAATGCCTAATCATTTCCATGTTAATGCATGTGATAAAAATGTGGTATCAAATAGAAACTCAAAGCAAAGTCAGGATGTACATGTCATGAAGGTCACACATTATCAAAAAACAATGAGACTGATATAGATGTATCAGTCTAATAAGACTCAAAATCTCACCGGCTTTGTTTACCACTAGTCACTACTCTTCTAAAAATATTGCACATCGGCCAATCACAAGAGTAAAAGTACATGTTAAAGTTGCTACGAAATTTTTTAGTCAATTCACACTCTAATCATGACTATAAAGTCCTAGAATCAACAGAAAAAAGAAAATGTTTGTTTTGTCGTTTCATTCTTTCTCTCATTCTGATTGAAATCTTAAGACAAGTAAAACAAACAAATTTAAAAACACACATGAATAAAAAAGTAATGCATAAATGTAAAGAAAAGAAATTTACTTTCCTTAGGTTTCCTCACAAGAAATGCCTTTGTTTAGGGTCGTTGGCTCGACTCCATGTTTCAAAATTGTGGTCTTCAGGTGTCATTTATAGCTCCTCCACGTGAGGTTCTTCAAGATAAGGTCTCAGTTGATGTTCCTTCATATTCAACATCTTCCCTATCTTTTGAATTTCAATATTGACTGAGTCTATGCACTTTGGTAAGATCTCAAATGTCTCTTCGCCTTTTTCTTCCTCATTTAATTCCTCCAATTTGCTATGTAAAGGTAAAGAGTTAGTCTAAAAAATAATCATAAACTTGGTACTTACCTCTGAGCTAAATGATATGTCTTTTTCTGGTTCAAGCTCCTCCTCAACTTCTTCTTCACATGCAATTTCTTGAGTATTACTCTCAAAATTCTTAAGCTCCTTATTTCTCTATAAGTTCTCTACACTAACGTCCATTAGGTATACCCTGAGTTGATATGACTGCTCCTCTTCCATTTGTAATTCTAGGTAGTCGATCCTTGCTGCTATCTCGCCCATTTGGCTTCCCACATTGTGGAGTCTAGATGTTGTATGGAAACATATGTTGATTGTTGTAGTAGAAAGTTAACCAAAATAAAAAAAAGGGTCAACTCGTGCTTCTAGCCTATTAGAACTCATACATAATGACATTTGTGTCCCCAGTATAGCATAATATGTAATTGAAGATACTTTCTGACATTTATTGATGATTATTCTCGTTACAGTTCTTACTTAAAGAAAAGTTTGAAGTTTTTGATAAATTTAAGATCGTTAAACTGAAGTTGAGAACTAATTAGGAAAAGCAATCTAAATTGTTAAATCTAAATATGGTGGAGAGTATTATGGAAAACATAGGGTTTCTAAACAAGAAAAAGGTTTGTTTGCCAAATACTTGAAATCATGTGGAATAATAGCTCATTTCATTAGGCTAGGTAATCTTGAGCAAAATGGTGAGGCTAAAAGGTGAAATCCCATCTTAAAGGATATGATGAGATCAATGTAGAGCAAGAATAACCTACCTGATTACCTTTAGGGCGAAGCCATAAAGACTGCATTACATATAATTAACAGGGTCTTAAGTAAATCAGTGCCAAAAATGCCTTTTGAAATATGGGAAAGGTGGAATCCCAGCCTCACTCATCTATGTATATAAGCTACATTGTTGAGGTTCATTTATATAACCCTTATAAAGATAAATTGCATTCTTATTCTACTCTAGTTACTTTGTAGAATATCCGGACCACTTTAAGGGATACAAGATTTCACTATAGAGATGGGAGATCCAGAATAGTGATTTTATACATTTAAGTTTCTACAACATAATGTCGATAATGAGGGTGGTTCATCTAATCTTAATGAGTGTGGTCCTCCATATCTTTTAGATGATAAAAGGGTGATACTATAGTTATATCCTATTTACCAGTCATTCAGTCAGAACTAGTGGATCTAGGTCTTAGGACTACACTGATAGCAGGATAGGAACTAATACGTGTATATATTAAGGTTCCTAAGGTACATGAACATACTAAACTAGTTTAATTAAGAAGATCTATTTAAGTGAAGAGGCCTATAATATCCTCTGACTACATAGCCTATTTTGGTAAGCAAGACTGTGATACAAGCTATGTGGTAGATCCAGTTTCCTCTACATAACTTGTTTCTGTACCATATGCAGATTTGTAATGGGATGCTATGAGAGATACGATGTAGTCCATGAAGCATAATTAATTATGGGAACTTATGGATTTACCTCACAAATGCAAGCTTGTGAATTGTAAACGGATTTACAAGACCAAATAGGACTCCTAGAGTAAAGTTTAGTGGTTTAAAGCCTGGTTAGTAGCTAGAAGATTTACTAAAAGAGAAGGGATTGATTTTAATGTCACCTTTTATTCAATATCCTCTAAGGATGCATTTAAAGTGATCATAGCAATTGAAGCTCATTTTGATATAGAGCTACATTAGATGGATGTTAAGACCACTTTCTTAAATGGATACCTTTATGAGGAGGTCTATATGGAGGAACCTAAAGGATTTCAAGATTAAGAAAAGTATGATATAGTTTATAAATTGAGGAAATCTATATATGGTTTAAAACAAGCTTCCAAATAACGGTACCTAAAGTTTGATGAGGTTATTACCTCATTTAGTTTTAAAGAAAATAAAGTTGAAAGATGCTTGTCTTATAAGGTTAGGGGAGTAAGGTTATCTTTCTACTTTTATAAGTGGATGATATTTTAGTTACATCATAGTATTTTCTCTTAATCTAATTGTACAGATTTTATGTATTATGACAATATATTTTTATATATATTGATGATCATTATTTTTTCCTTAGTCATACAATTTATTATACATTTCCATAATACAGGTGAAAGTCTTAAGATTTGTGTTGATCTTAAGCATTTTAATAGTCATTGGGTATATATACAAGTTGACCTTGATCCAATGTCTTTACAGATACATTGATAAATCCATGGATTATAAGACATAGTGAGATACAAATGTTTAATCCTATAAGGATTTTCTCTAATACGATTTAGCATTCAGTAAGAGAAAATGAATTTCTTTATTGCATTTTAGCATAACATTTAGAGAAATTAAAACCGAAAAATGGAATAATTATACATTTTAAACCATACATGTATCATTGTAGTTCGCCACACTCTATTTTCTCATTCATGTTAGTGAGGTGTTAGATATGCATGATTTTATTAGATCCATGTCGTATATGACAAATGCATTTGATAATTTATAGTATCGAAAGCCTTAAGAGACCAAATGATGGACTTTCATTATCTTTAGATCAAATGTTTTAAATTGTTTTACCATTAAATTGATTTTCTTAACCACTTTGATTGATTTTATTGTTTCTTATTTTCATTAGTTATCTATATTTGTCCAAGGGAAAGAATGCTAGAAAATTTAAAATTCCTATTAGACAATTATTAATTACGATTTTTATAAAATTAAGGTTAAAAAATTGAATTTGATTCGAATTAAAGATATTAAAAAACCCATTAAAAGATCTGGTTAAATAGGCTAAAGTATAGTGACAAAAATGGGTTTTAATTAGTATGCGCTAGTTATTTATTGGGCCAATGATAGGGAGACCCAATAGGGTTACTACAAATAGCTCATACTACTTGTTTAAGTAAGTTTGTAGATGTACAGTTTCTCTGACCTGTTAAGAGGCACATGTATTAAGAAAGGCCCAAAAAGATGTTAACAACATAAAGATATACAACTTTCATAGAGGTTAAATGAAAGTTTCAATAACTTATTTACATGTAGAGGAGCTTGTTCAAGTAGTTCATCCATTTGTTTATTGAGAAATGGATAGAAAATAAGTAATTTTTATATTTTCTCTACTTATACAAATTCATCGTTGATCTTGGGCCCATAGTTAAAGTTTATGTTATGTCTAACATCAGATCCATAACTTGCCTTGAAAATTCATGACAAATAAACTTCTTCAAAAGATTCATCCCATTTTTCGAACTATTTAATACATCAATTTGTCTAGGTAATACTGCACAAAAAAATGGAAATTTCATAATGCTTGTTCCTCTTAAGATAATATGAATTTTAGTTAGTTCTTTGTAATAAGAGTTTGATGGGAATAAACTATAGCCAAATCATTTGAAAAGTATTGATGACTTAGGTTTTTGTAGAAAGCATTAGCTTCTTTCGTCAGTGTTCCATATAATGAATTGCTACCTTCAATTGACCTTGTTTTTAACATGGATAAAACATCAACTAGATTTTGTGTCTAACCTGAGCTTCTAAATCCCTTCATCATTATTTTTTATGATGCTTGGTATTTCAGGTGGCTGGGGTAGCACTGTTGATGTCGTTAAGAACTTGATCATACAATCTATAAGGTTATATTGTCGATTATCTTCCCCGCTTTGGAAAAAAAATTCGAGAACCTAGTGGAATCAAGCTTTTTGTAGTTTGCGTAGGGAAATTCAGCCGAGGTCTAATCCTTTATGCAATGAAATCCAAGATCATTTTGTATTTGATTTTTTAAAGCCGAGATAACTTAAAATTCTTTAAAATGATTAATGCATAAATCATAATAAAGCAAAAATCATAATTTGTACCTTATTTCGAAGCTTGATCATATTCTTAATTTATCCCTCTAATCATTTCTCAAATCTGTCTATTTTAACCACTGTGGTTGTATAAGTATTCGGCCTTTAACAGTATCCACAAAATAAGTTAAGAGAGCTCAACAACTATTATAGAGAGGGTTAGGTAAGAACTGCTAACTCCCTTATAGCATAAGCCTATTTATAATAGTTTTCTGACATTTTAGTAATTTAATTAAAATTAAATTCTAATTTTAATTAAAATTTAATTAAAATTACAAATAATTCAAATTAAATATCAATTATGTCCAAATAAGATATAATATCTCATATTGATCCTTATTTATTAAATGTCTCATATTTAATCATAAATTTTCTCAAACTTTACAATCAAATCTAACTAGATTAAAATATCTTTTGTCCTTCAACCACCTTTTTATGTATGACTTATTAGGTTCTTAAATATGTTAGTAATGGATACAAATTATAACTCTAAATCATATTTAAGATTAGATAAATTAAACTCCTTTAATTTATCTTTAATTAAACAATTTATATCCTAGATTAACATTGATGTCTAGCATCACATCATGACCACCCAAATATTTAAGCATGTCAAAGTGATTTTGACTATCCTTTCTGTGCATAATCTTTTCGTATAATGCAATCCTTTCATCATACGATGTTTTGATTAGACATAAAGTAAGAAATTAATTCGTACTTTATTTTGCGTCTAATCATATTAGTTCTTCACCATTAGCTATTGATTCAATTAATAAAATTCGTAAACTATTTACAAAATATCATTGCTCCTTGGCCAAGGATTTCTTGAATCAATAGTGATAGAGAACAACAAAATATTCTCCCTAATTACTTTAGGGTGATGAATTATATATTGATCACTCAACTATCTATATATAGTTCATGCCACATCCAATAACTACTGACTAAATTGCCCATTATTAAAATAGGTCATAAATAGTATCAAAACATAACAATCCTTATAAAAATAACTTTGAAGATCTCAATTCAAAGAATCACATATAGAAAAATCATTTTGAGAATTTTCATAAAGATACAAGTAATGTTCCAATTGGATTTTTTATATAGGATCAGTTTAATGAACTTGTTCCCGAACAAGTACCTACATGTTTGTTTAATTATCTCTATAGTTTAGTCTATGAGATCGACTACTTCCTTCATAAGAAAAAACATATTGTGTGCTAATCTTTTTATGTTCTAGTAGTATTCATTCTCAATAGAACAATGACTGTGAACAATTTAGGGAAAATATGTAAATTCAATATGAATCTCATAATTATTATCTCATCATAATTTCATTTGTAATGTATATTTATTTCATAGACTTTATCGTATACATTTAAGTATGTATAAGATAAATAATATCTTTAAATAATTATCATTAAACTACAACTAACCGATTGGTTGTAGCTCACAAACCAACAGTTTTATGTTAAATGTTCACAAGATATTTAAAGATCTTAATCTTGAGCTCTTCAGTGGATTCTTAAGAGAGAAAATTGAGGTAAAAATGAGATGTGAGGCCGCATGGAAATGTTTAGAAGAGCTGTCGACTATAGAAGTTGCAAGTAAAAAGTAGTAGTTACTTTGCGGACTACCAACTTCACAACAGGAAGTTGAGGTATATGCCACTTACATTGCAAACAGTCAATTATTTGATTGAGATGGGATTGGTTGCATGCATAATATTTTTGTGGTGATTGAATGTTCTTAGATTATCCATTTGTCTCTTGCTTTAAAGTGCAATATGTTATAATTTAGCTAGTTTCTCGTAATCATTACATCTCTCTTTCACAACAATGGTACTCTGCCTTGTTTGGTCTCTCTCCCAAGGGAGAATAGAACTTGTAAGTTAACGATCAATAAAGTGTCATTTCCATCATAAGTTCGTTATGAAATTACAGTTCTTGAGGTTGTTGATCTGCTATTGTCTCAATACGAGTCCTTACATTTTGCCTTTAAAAAGTAAGTTGTTCGAAACCTCAAAACCTCTAAAGCCTCATCGCGAAGTCAGCTTGCAAATGGCCGTGACCTATCCTTTGAAGTACCCATTTGACCTTTAAATTCCTGGACATCAGTAGACATCTTTCAAAGATGTTACAAGTAGCAAATCTACCCACGAGGGCTGTGGTGGAGCGGTACACTACAACAAAAATGACATACGGTAACAGGTGATAAATGTTATTAAATATGAATGGTAACACTAATGACTATGCTATGACAGCCCATGTTACTAAAGATATGATGCTTTAATAACAGTTTTGACATGTTATTGTCGAGTTTAATATGACATTTATTGATAGCTACAAATGATTTTATATTATATTTTA
>JANZLH020000005.1:1840699-1857721 GCA_026770325.2 Erythroxylum fimbriatum | reverse complement strand
GTTCGCTTCAATTTCGATTTCTTTTCCGATTCAGTATATGATTACGCCGATTCGTTTTTCTTTTTCGATTTGTGTTTTGCTTTTGTTTGTATTCGTTCTGATTTGTTTCGCTTGGATCGTTCCGATTTCTTCTAGCCACTTTGCTTTCGCTATTCGTTTTTTTTTCGTTTTTCGGTTGGGGTCCGATCGTCGAGATCGGGTTCCAACAATTTCCATTATTTTTCCCAATATAGGTCTTACATCATATTTACTTGCATTAGATATAATCTCAAATGGAGTATCCTAATTTGGTGGCTATATAGTTACCAAAATGAGAAACATTTTCATGCTTTCAAAAGTTGCTTCACAATCTTCTCCAAGGTTAAATAAGATATGTTTTTTTTTGTATCATTAATAATAGTTATGGAAATTTTGAGAATATTTGATAAGCCACCAATAAAAACCCACACGATTAAGAAAATTATGAATTTTCCTTACACTAGTATTGGATGGTTAGTTTGTAATCAAATCAACCTTAGCCTTGTCAATATTAATACCCTTAGATGAAACTATATAACCCAAAACTATTCCATATTAGACCATAAAATGAAAATTTTAACCAACTTAAATTCAAGCTCGTGTCAATGCAGTACTTTAACACTTTACCAAATGATCTAAAAATAATTGATAGAATTTTTATAAAATTAAAGTCATCCATAAAAATTTCAATGAAATTTTCAATCGAATTAGAGAAAATTTTTATTACACATCTTTGAAATGTGCTTAGGGCATTGCACAATCACAAAGTCATCTGTTGGTAAGAAAATGTTTTTAATGGATAAGAAAATTTTTTATTTTTGTGGTCTTTTTGAGCTACAATTATATGTTAATAACTTGAAAACATGAAAAAAGAAGTAGAAAAATGAGTTAGTAGTTAGTCTTTCTATCATTTCATTGATGAAAGTAATTGGGAAATAATATTTTCTTGTGGCAACATTTAACTTTTAGAAGTCGATGTACATTCTGTACCCATTATGAATTCTCATAAGGATAAGTTTATATTTCCTTTATTGGGAATAAGGGTGAGACTAGACTTATTAGGAACCATATAACAAACTTACCTTTTGACTGTTGAATATTAGAAAGATGATTCATTGGTCTAATAGCTTCAATATCTCCTTTATAATGACCTCTTTCATGGCTATATTGAATTTGGAATAAGACTCTTATAGAATTTGCAGGGATAATACGTTTTTTGTCTACAAATGCTCAACCAATTATTATCTTGTTTGCCCTTCAATACCTATAATGGCTTTTCCTCTCAATCATTGGTTAGATCATATGTAATAATTATTATAAGGTTTAATCTTCTTATAAGTACATATACTTCAATTGCTTGGACGAAGCCTTCACTCTAACTTCAGGACAAGTTTAATAGAGGCAAAACTCTTTCATGAGAATTAGATAATTGTAAAGGTGAGTCAATCAACCTGATTGGAATTTAGAGTAGCAAATGAAAGGGTATAATTTCTTTAGCCTTGCATCCTTATCTATCTTGTTATACTATAACATAAATTTCAAATCATCCTTCATAAAATTCCACTAAAGGTTATCTTGCACAATTAGATCAATAACATCAACATGAAAAAAAAAACACAAAGTCTTCTGGAATTTCATATTGTAAAAAATGTTAAAGGTTACTATTTCTTCATCTAACTCAAAAGATAAAGTGCCTTTATTGAAATGTTTGTTTTACCATAAGCAAATAGTGTAGTTGTAGGTAGCATTAGTAAATACAGATCAATCCTATGAAAAATTTTGGTTAATTACAAACTGTTCACAAAATTAGTTAGCTAGACCAATGATTATGAATGATTCAAGAAGAAAATAAAACAAATAAATCTAAATTCTAAAAGAAAAGTATTGATCAAGGATACAACAATCTATCAATAAGCTAGATTTAAGAAAGGTGTTCCCTAGGAAGAATAAATAAACAATTTTAGCATCTTAGACCAATAAGGATTTCTAAGTTACAACTATATTCTTTCTTAAGACATATAGCTCTTATTGATAGAATGAATAATTGCAATCTCCTTCTAATTAAGACAATCAAAGAATGCATTATTTTATTATATTTAATTCTCTTCATAGGTTTTACCCTAACCTAGGATGGTCTTATAATTATGAATAACTTTCTGATGCTTTCTAACTATCTCTTGAACAAAAAGCTCTCAATTCACTTTTAATATTTTCTTTAAATTCAAAACCCTAATCTTTAATGAGTAACATGAACCCTATACGAGTTTGTGTTGCAAGCCATATTGTCTTTGGCATATTCTGTAACTTATTCTAAAAATTTATACCACAAATATGGGACCTATATAAGGATATATAAGGCCTACGTTTCTTGAACCATATAACAACGTAGGGGTGTGTAGGCTAGACAATGAGAAGTATAAGCTACCATCCTAGAATATGGACCTTACATAATAGCATGTAGGTGTCATGTTTTGGCGTCCTTTTTTAATTCATCCAAAGTCAGCTCCAAATTGGCCCAATTCTTTTATTAACTCACTTTTGTATCCTTAGAGAGGTAAAAATAAGACCTAAACCAAAACATTTATTATTTTTAGAATTAAATCCTTTAAAAATAGTATAAAACAAAGGAAATATACTATGAAAATAATGCTAAATGTACTATATATTTAGTATAAATCAAATTCCCTTACATTTAAGCAATTGCTTATCATCAAGCAAGCCACTTTTATTGATTCCATCTCAAATAGAAAATAGTTATAGAAAAGTGTTAAACAAATCAAACATACAAATAAAGAGTTTCCATCATTCATTCAATCACAAAGGTGATCAAAATTCTACATAACTAACAATTTGTATTAACTTATAAGATAATTGATAACTGCTTGATTTACTATATATTTACACCCTAATGCTTAGTGATTAATGTTATGATATGCTTAAAATACTTATTTTGGTTCATATTTTATTTTAGGTACAAGTTGGAAAAATAAGAACCAAATTGAACTCAAAACATATCAATGGACCCATCCTATTGATGTTCAATCTTATTTTCCTTTATGGAATAAGAAGATGATGAATTAGGATGAAGATGAGACAAATAATGAAAGAAAAAAAGTTATTGCAACTTACTCCACTGTGTAATTCACTGAAAGCGTGTAGGAGCTCAAAAACATCATTAGCCACATATGCAATCTATACGATTGTATAAGTGAGCTACACAATTGTGTATTGTTAATTTTTAAGTTCACAATTCTTGCAATTTTCACACATATAGTCACAAACACGCCCATGTAGGTGACCATGTTTTGTGACAGAATCCTAATTTTTATTATAAAAGGCCATTTAAGATGCCAAAGGAGACACGAAGAGTTTAGAGACACGAAAAGGGACAAATTTCTTACCCTTTGGAAAGCTATGAGGAGCTAACCCTCATCCTTCCAATTCAAAAGGGATATCGAGGCTGATGAATATGTTTGGGCATTTCGTAATCAAGTAGTTTTGTTCTCACTATCTTTTGGAATTGATTGTGTAATTCTATAATTAATGTTTTGGGATTTATGTTTAAATGATTTGCACTTCAAACAGTTTATTTATGTATGAACCCATTGCCAAATCTAGATTGCAATATGTAAACGTTTAACATATGATTCATTTGTGGTAAACTAATGGTCGAGTATCATTATGGATAACATAGCATAGGTTAAATGACTCGAATTTATGTGGTTGTTGCCTAGATTAACATGTTTTCCTAATACATAATATACTTGTCCTATTAAATCTAGAGAGCTTATTTTCAGTTTTTTTATAGTTATACTTAATTAAAGAGCTTATTTTAATTAGAAATAACCTAAACGAAAACTAGGGTTAACAAGGTTTGTTGTTAATCTATGTTTAATAGCTTTAAATAAAAGTACGATAATAATATTTTGATTGATTGTACTCACTCGTGTGAAGGTTAATATTGAACTACGAAGTAGATTTCAAACCCATTTGTTAATTTTTATCACTTTTATACTATTTGATTTTATTTACCTTCAAAATTTTAGTTTTACTTTATTTTATTAATCGAATTCTACCAATACTCCCAATCCTAAGCACTGGTTAATTCATTATAAAAGCTAAGCACACATTCTTTACAGATATGATCCTTACTCATCACTACTACAAATTTAATTTCGTGGAGTTAGATTTTATTTTTTGCGTATGTTGGATGAGTATCAATAATTTTGGCACTGTTACTAAAGAGTGAAGCGATTTAGTTTTTGTTTGTAATGTTAACTGGTATTTTGTGTATATATTTGTTTATAATTGGTTTTTATGTTTGTTAATGTTTGTGTATGGCATTGATGAGGTCTCCTCATCAAGACCTTGTGCAATTTGATCCCAAGATTAAAAGGATACTATAAAGGTTGCAAAGGGAAACTAAAAACAACTCCAAGAATACAAACCAAACCTTTAAGGTTAAGAGTTTGTTCTTAATAGCCTTCTACATAAATATAGAAAACTTTGGAAATAGTTCTTGAACAAAATAAGCTTATGCTAACTAAACTATTGAATGGGTGAATTGAACATGGACAAGTGGGATGAATAGTTTAATGTGTTAGAGGGATTTCTAAGCCAAATGATTTTTTCATTTCTAGTTGCATTTTAGAGGTATCTAGGTAAAGGAAATAGGTTGCTTAATCATTGATTTTGTTTTATTAGCACTTGTATTCTAGTATTTAATGAGGAACAAAGTTGAATTGCAGGAAAGGATGAGTGTAAATTGATAATGCCAAGATCTATCCAGTTGTCAAACCATAGGTTGGGTTGTTTACCATCACCCATAATATGCTTCATTTCCAAATCTAATGTATGTCTATGTTTTAGGAGGTTTTTGATTATTGATGATGTGTGAGAGCTAAGGTTATGAACCAGAAGCTTGTTCCATTAAGGTACACCTTATGCATCCATTTAACCTGTAAAGTCTCCTTATCATCGAATAAAGGCCAATCCTTTTTGCCAATAAAGTTTCGTTGGTACTCCTGATTCATTTAATCCTTAAAACTCCTTAAGATTTAGGCAGGCAAGCTTCCTTCCATTTAACTTTAAAGAACCCCTTGCTTATGCCTTCCTCACTTCATAAGAAATTTTCAAGACTTCTCTTGATATCTTTAATGATTTTAATTAGATATTGCTAATACAACACCCTATAATTTTTGTTTATGAGATATTTTTTCTTTATTTATAGGGAATTTTGTGCATTAAGCTTGAGTGTAGACAACTTAGATAATTTGAAAGGGGTAGTGTATTTGAATCAAGGTTTAGGAATGTTAAATGATAATCTATGATCAAAAGACTAATTCTACCTTGGATTTTTTGTTCTTTAATTGATGTGGGTATTTATACTTCTATAGTATACTTCAACACATTGTATCTCTTCTTCTTTTAAATATTATCCATCTTCTTGTTATATTTTTAAACATTTAATTCAATTTTTCATTTGTGAGCTATAATATCTAGTAGCCTATAATAACTCGCCATCTTAATAAAGGAATGATTTGTAAACTGTCACAATTTGTTGTAATATAGCTTTCTCAATGTTCCTAAAAACTAGCTTATGTTTTCACTTGCTGTCAAACTAGATTAAGCTTTTACTGCCTTTTCAAAGAAAATATTGTTTCTTCTCCATTAATTGGAGATTTTTGTTAGGAAACTAACTAAGATCTAATTGCATGCACAAATGAAGAATAAATTTTCATAATTTTCAAATTGGATCTCAATAATTGTGGAATAGGAAAAGGAGGTTAAATCTCTAGATCAATTTGAGAATAGTGTTTGATGAGCTATCATATGATGAGTTAGTTAAGAACATAAAAATCATGACTAAGGAGAGAAAAATTTTAGCTTCAAGAAGTAAGGACATGTAAAAGCTATCAAATACATGCATGAAAGAAAATAAGAAATTGAAAAATGAGTTACTCAAAGCACAACCATTGCAAAAGTCTAAGAGTACTAACAAAAATCATAAAAATAAAAATCTTATGAAAGAAGTTTCATATTTAAAAGCATCTCTTAGTAGAATAATAAATGGAAAGAAAAACTAAAACATTGTTATGAACAAAAGATCCATAATAATAGGCGTAGGATAGAATACACTCAATGGTCTAGTTCATCTAGTGCCAAGACAAACTTTGTTAAAGTTAAACATTAGCATGAACATGAATCTCATTATATAATGAACAAGAATGAAATGCATCCCCCTAAAAAAACAAATGCATCCTCTCATGCACCTAAGAGACATTTTAGACCATTTGATGCATATATATGTGGTTCATATGCTCGAACTGGGGAAAAAAGAACTATTACCCATCATCTCATACTTATACAAGACCATGAACATCATATAGAAACCTATATGATAAGCATGTGAGCAAACCATCATCATTTAGAAAATCTTGTAGAAAGTTTGATCGTGTTGGCAACATTTATAAAATATACAGTGAAAGATGTTATTATTGTGGTGACTTTGGTTAAATTGAGCATTTTGTTATCATGGATACTTTAAGGAAGACCCAGGAAAGTATAGGTTAAGAAGTGTTCAAAGACTAGCACCAAAAAGCCAAGTTCATTTGGTAACTAAAGTAGATAAATTGTTTTCATAAGCGAACAGAGCCAAATGTGACAAATTATTATGTTTTCTCGATGTAATTTTTAATATAATTATTAATTAATCAATCAACTAACCTTAATCACCATTGGGCATTTTCAAAAAACCTAATCTCACAGGACATGCCTTTGAGTTTCTAAAAAGAGATAAAAATACATCAGCTACTTTTCTAAAAAACAAAGCTATGGGACAATTAAAACTATGCAAGTCTTGCCTCAACTTTAAACTTTTGTTAAATCAATAACAATCAAGCAATATAATTAAATTAATAATTAAAGTACTTTTTATTATCACTATTAAAAATCAACCATGATTAAATCACGGATGCAATGGAATAATATTTATAATTTTTCATAAGATCTCTATAATGGAATAACTTGAAGCATGGATTATTAAAAAAAAAGGTTAAAGAAAAACCTTATTCATGTTTAACACACAAAACAAAACAAACATTTTTCTTCTTTGATGATGTTGAGAACATCAAGCTATTCAAATGTCTTAATCTTTAATAGCATGTACAAGGTAAAGAAAGAGAACTCAACTTTAAGAAAAATTGACAAGACTGCTAATTTCCTTACTCTTTTCCTTTTTATAAAAAAGACAAAGGCTTCTTTTGAAATATAACTAATCTTAATAAACTCATATATGTCATCTTTGATCCTTGGAATTTCTTAAACTGTATAGCTTAATTTGAATGAATATTTTTCTCTTACATTGTTCTTTATGTGTGGATATTAGATTCATCATATATTAGCGATGATTATTTTAATTTATAATTAGAATTAGAAAAATTAAAACTCCTTTTAATTTATTTTAATATTTTAGTTAAAGAATTTCTAATAATATATTAAGATAATAAGTAGTAATATGTCATGACTATTCAAATATTTAAATTGTCAAATAGTTTTGAATTAACATGTCCATAGATAATTATATCATATAATTTAATTCTTTAATCGTCTAATATTTGTATAAAAAATATAGAAAAGAGAAATGCACAAGGTGGCATATTGCATAATTATTTGTGGGTGGTCAAAAATTATTTTGGTCCATCCATTTTAAGTAAGTTTAGAGTTACTTTAACCAAAAAAATAAAAATTTTAAAAGTGAATACTCTTTTATAAATATAAAATATTTGATTTGAAGCACAAAAAGGGCTTTTTCAGTTTTCTTATTAAATTTTAACGTTTCGCCGACAGGATTATTACTCTCTGAACAAAAAGACAAAGGTTTTATATCTCCGAACAATTTGCGGACTATCTGAGCTAACAAAGAACAGGCTTTATAGTCCTGGAGATTTTGGGACTGTCTGATCCTGAAGCGCTACTATTGGATGTTTGTGCGTTTTAAAGGTCATTGTTCACTAGCTAGAACCCAACATCTTTTAGTTGCTTGGTTGCACTGAAACGCGTATTACTTCCTGTATGCTTTTTAAGTTCTTTTCATATCTAAACATGATTCCTCTCGTATGTGTACCATAATTTAAAGATGTTCTTTTGTCTACTGCCAAACAAAACTCTTATTGGTCCTGTTTGATTTTTTATTGACAAAGTTTATAAATAAGAATATCTACCAATCTAATGAAGGAAGTATTTAACAATCGTTCTAATGAAGAATAAAACCAATTGAGTCAATGATTAGTTAAATTGAACAGGGTGAGTGAAAGCTGTCCCATCAAGTTTGAACACGAATGAGTGTTAAGTAATTTCCAAAGCTGTACCATCAAGCACATAAAAAAACGTTTGTATTCATTCATTCTTCTGCTTTTCCCATCTCTTTCTGAAATAGCGAGTCAATGACAGTTCCTTTATGGGAACTGAAGATCTTCTGTTCCAGTGATCTGATCTGATCCCTCTATTTTCTGTAGATTTCAGCCGTTCAATCTATTACAATGAAAGGATGGGATCAATTGAAAACAGAGAAGAACAGGTATACAGAATCTGCGTCCCTTTATCGGTGAATTGCATAAGGCTGAACAATGAGAGGATTTTGTTATTATAAATTGATTCTATGAATAATTTATTAATTCAAATTGAATTATCACGTGCTATAAACAACAAATGTGAACTTTAATGAAGTGGTCCACAAGTTTTTATCTTTTTCTTAGATGAAGCGGTAATCTAATCATAATTCAGAAGCCTGAAGCCTGCAAAATATCTCCAAGTCCCAACACAACAAAGCCAAATTCAGAAATCAACCGATGGATGTCAATTTCGAAATCATCTCCAGAGAAACCATAAAACCATCTTCTCCAACACCACCAAACCTCAGATTTTTCAAGCTCTCTCTTTTAGATCAGCTCTCTCCTGCAGCCTACGGTTCTCTGGTTCTTTTCTATCCTGCAACCAGTGGTCTCTGTCAAGCTGAAAGATTCCGGCGCCTAAAGAGATCCTTGTCGGAAACCCTCACCCAATTTTACCCTCTCGCCGGTAGACTCGCTGATGACGGTTCATCGATTGAATGCAACGACCGTGGCGTTGACTTCGTTGACGCTATGGTCAACTGCTCTCTGGCTGAGTTTCTGCAAAAGCCTGATGCGCATGTTGTGGGAAAGTTCGTTCCTGTGGAGGTTGACATTTCGCCGGAGTCGATCATCGGTGGTCTGGTTCATGTACAAGCTACAGTTTTTAACTGTGGTGGCTTGGCGATTGGTGTGTGTATTTCCTATAAGATAGGCGACGCAATCACCTTGACTACGTTCATCAAGAACTGGGCCGCCGCGACAGTCACCACCGTTGACGGGGCCATTGTGGTACCGACGAGTCCACTGTTCAACGCAGCCGCCATCTTCCCATCTCAGAACATCACGTTTCCCAAACCAGTAACAACCAGTAAGTTGAACAAGGAGATGTTAGAAACTAGAAGATTGGTTTTCTCATCATCAAAAATCGCTGTTCTTCAGGCTAAATCTGCAAGTCAAACAGTGAAAGACCCGTCACGAGTTGAGGTGGTAACCGCAATGATTTGGAAGTCTGCCATGAACGCATCGAGATGGAACTTGGAACACTCAAGCTTATCAATCCTATCACAGTCAGCAAACATCAGAAAAAGAACGGTCCCTCCATTGCCAGACAAGACCATCGGACACTTGGTAGGTTACTTCGCATCAGAGGCAACAGAGGGCGAGATTGAACTGAAAACTTTGGTGCGTCAGCTTAGAAAAGGGAAAGAGCAATTCAACAACAGTTATGTGGACAAGCTTCAAAGAAATCAGGCGTTGATGGCGATCAGTGAATCGGTGAAAGAGGCAGCTAACTTGTTACAGGGAGGTAATGTAGACTTCTACATAAGTATAAGTTTGTGCGGGTTTAGGTTCTACGGCGTTAATTTTGGTTGGGGAAGGCCGAGTTGGGTGACTATTCCAAGTAGTTGTTATAGGAATGTTTTTGCAATGACGGACACTGGAGGTGGGGATGGAATTGAGGTCTGGGTCACACTGACAGAAGATGATATGGCCTATTTTGAGCGTGATCCAGACTTGTTGGCTTCGGCTTCTTTGAGTCCTAGTGTTTGGAACCCAATTGCTCATGTATCTTGTCTTTAATCGTGTGCAATTTATCTTTCAATCCCCAACACATATATTTCCGTGTGTGTATCATTGTCACCGAGTTTTGGTCTCGGCATAATATGATGGTGTGTGGAAACGGAGGAGGTTACGGTTTAGTTTCTATCGGATTATTTGGATTTCCTAATTTTCATTTGCTTAAATTCTGAACTAGGCAAACAATTTTGAAAATTTTTCCTTACTAGAATTTGCTTGTAAATTAATTTTGTATTGAACTTCCTTTTTCAAACACTGCTCTCGTCGAAAGAAGGGCCAGGGGTACACGGATGCACACGAAAACGGAACAGCTAGAGTCTTCTACCAAATTCCTATCAAGCACCCTGTGCCCCCTAGAGTCTTCTACAAAGTAGGCCACCGACCTAAGTCCTGCACATGGCTTGATAAAAGACCCAAGTTGGGAAGAGTGGACCTCTCAATTCATACGGCTACGATGACATGAGTTTAAACCCTACAATCGCGGTGTTTTGACACGCAAGATAAAACCCAAGTTACAGGCTTGCATATGGACTGGGATGGGACCGCATTTTATTTTTTAAAATAAAGGAAAATATAAACAGTATTAATAAGTACAGTACGTTGATACGGAATGTTTTAAAGGAAGTTATGCCATCAACAACGGCAGTAGAATAACTAAACATTGTGTTTGTGATGCTAAAATTTTCAATTCTTTTCGCCCTACCCTTATCTTAACAGCTTCATTCATTATGACTTGCGATGCAAGGCTTACGACTTACCCCAGCCCAATATGGGCTCATGAAATTGGCGAATAAACAAGTCAGACCATGACCCGTAACTAAGTCAGAAATTATTCTTTTTCCAATCTCCGTTAATATAAATGTATATCAAAACTAAGACAATCTTCAAAATAATCATGATACTTCAAATTTTTGTAATTGTTGTATAATCAGGTCGAATCTTCAGATAACTAAACACTAGTTTCTTAATTTCAAATAATAAAATGAAAGGGTTAATTACAAAAAAACTCAAACTTTCAACAAATTTTTAATTATAGCCCGAACTTTAAAAAGTAGAAATAAAATTTTTAAACTTTCAATATTTTTCAATGCTAGCCTAAACTTCAAAAAGTGACAATAAAATGCTCAAACTTTCAATTTTCTCAGTTTTAACCCAACGTTATATGTTGTTCTCCCGATGTCCTCAATCACTTATTTTTTGTTGTTCTTTTGATGCTACAAACTACTCTCATATTATAGCATACTGCACGAGTAAGCCCTCATTTTTATTTGGGGTTCTCTGCCCTCTTTGTAGTCTTTTTTATTTACGGTAAAATCTAGGTTTTACCCGGGCCCAAAAAGTCCAAAATAACCCCTGTAAAGTTGAGTTTTCGAAGTCGATCCACATCTGCTGTTGCATAGGCCACGACCGTGGCCTACTAAATTGCTCTCTGTCATGATCATGGCAGAACAGGCCACGATCGTGGCTTCCCCACAATGGTTCTGTCAGAATCATGGCCCTGAGTCTTCTTCCGAGCTTCCTCCGAATCTTCTCTGTTCTTTAATATTTGATCTCAAACATTAACAAACATATCAAAGCACCTCAAATACACAAAATTAAAGCTCAATAGCATGCTTTAACCCATATAATACTCAAAACACATATATCTAACCAATTAACACAATTCTAAACCTAAACATACATTAATCAATTAATTAACCACTGAAAACATACTGAAATTAAAACATCATGCAACCTACAACTATCACATCCCCACACTTGAACTTTTGCTTGTTTTAAAAAAAAAAATCAAAACACAATCAAACTAATCTACAACAAACGCATATGCAATAATGGTACAATGGTGTTGAACTTTACGAAATAAATTTAGCTACAAACACAATCTTTCAAGTTGTTCTAACTTATTAAACTATGAAATCTGTGTCTAGGCACTTCGAACTAAATATACATACCAATCAAGACCTTGATGTCAAACTTATTCATTCGCATCACTTGTACACATACATTGATAATTATTCGGTCAATCAAAATTGTAACTATCCCTAAGTTGCTTTACATGAAAATTAAAGTTATTCATAAAGATCGGTAGGATTTATCAAACAATGCACTATTTTTGTTAGTTTTCATTAACATGAACCTAGCCTTTTGATGTAAAGGTAAACATTTGTGATTAATGTCCCCTGGTTACTCAATGGCTTGGTTTGAACGTCATTATGTCTTTTGACGTGAAGGCAAAAATGTGTCATGAATGTCCCCTGGTTACTCAGCTACATCACATTATCAACTAGCTACTAGCTTTATTCATAACCCGATTTGTTTCAAAAAGGGATAGCGGAATAGTTATTTATTAAACAAAAACTCATTTTTTATTTTCTTTCTTACCTCATTTCTCTAGCTAATCGCTCTCATGAAAAGATACTAACGATGCTACTTATTCGATTGACCTATAATTATAAATGAATGTGTCAAATTCCTAGGAGAATGATCTAACATCATATCCTAATTAACATGCATATTTAACCAAAGCAACCTCGAACACTAATTTCACAAGCTAATAAATCTTAGTACCCTAAAAGACTATGTTCAAAACTAAATCGATTCCGTTAAGTCTTAGCCATTACCACATTCCCAGAGTCACATCATGCAAACCTAAACAAAACTAACATATAATATGCAAAATTTAGACTCAAAATAAAACATATAATGCACATAACGCAACCCTCTCCATACTTGGACAATACATTGTCCTCAATATGAGAAGGATAAATAACATACAAGGTGGGAATTAAAATAAACTAATACGAAAACATAAGAACAAAATAGAAATGAAAAGGTAAAGGCTAGATCATAGAACCTATCTAGGTGATTGAGGTGGCGATGGTGATGGTGTTAAAGGTGGAATCTCCATGCATTGAGCAATGAAGTACTTGTAGATGCCTCAAATGTCTCGGCATTAGCGTCTTTATTCTTTACCTGTCTCCTTTAACACCTTGACATTTTTTGAAACCTCCTTGTTAGTCACTATGATGGCGTTGAGCAACTTTTGCCATCCAGTTACCTCTTCCTCTCCAGATTCCTCACAGTTTGATTCCTCATTTTCTTCTTGAGGAGGTGCCACACTCGAACTAGCCTGTCCCACCTTGTTCTTCGTAGAAGATTTTGCTCCAATATCTCAAAGTTCCATATTATGGGACTTCAAGATTTTGGTTCTTGTCAACGATAGACAATTAGTCCATTACAATTTAAGCCAAAATAATCTGCAATGGCCATAACCAAATATCCCATGCCTAAATTATTGCCTCTTTTTTTCGGAGTAGCAATAATAGTGTTGAGAATGTGGGTGGACGCACAAACTTGGATTCTATGATCTATGCACCACAATAAGAAAAGTTCTTTAACTGAACATTTGTTACTTTTGCGTTTGTCAAACATAGTTTGACATATAAACATGTGTAATGACAAGTATTTGGGGCTCGAATGATCTTGTTATGGGCATTCTTACAGTCGAAGTTATCCATCCAAGTCAATTTGTTCCAGTAACGTGTGGCATGGAATTCCTCATGTCAATCTATTATGGTCAATTATAGGAATCCCCCTATTTTGCACAAAGTTTCATAATCTAACTCAGTTATGTTTCGAGTCTGCAAAAAAATCCAAATACCCAAGCACCCATTCACTTCAAACTTTTAAGGAGAAAGCTTACACTACTGGAAGGCAGATCGATAACGATGCGTGAGGTGATGATTCATGAAGGGATTGGAGTGCTCGACAGTAATGATGCGTGAAGGAGGCAAGAGGCAGGATCAGATAAGATTTAGGTAAGTTTTTTAGAGAGAGAGGGTGAATATACCAAGGATAAAAGTTAACTTAGGGTTTTGCTACAAAATTTAAATGATTTTGTTTATTTTTTGTTTTCTAAAAATTCACGTAAGCCACATATGTTTTTAACATGACATCTAAAGACCAATTAGCTTGTCAATAACGACGCATGTATGAAACTTCCTAATTTCCACCAAAAAAACCTAACATTGAGCAAACTTGTGAACGTTTAGACCTTTGCTAAGCAGCTTAAAAGGTTTGGTCTTAAATTGATCAAACCCTAAAAAGTTTGGCCCCAATTTGCGCTTTTTTCCTTTTAATTGGAGACTATAATTGCATACTTACTAATAATGAAGTAGAAGGAGGAAGAGGGTTTCATACTGCTATAAGACGTGAGTTAGATGATTTGTTTCACAAAGAAAAAAGTTACTAATTTGAGATACTTGAGGAGGATATTTAATTGGTCAGACAAACGAAAAAGGACAATGATTAAAAAAAATAGATAGAGCTTTGGTCAACCATCTTTAGTTAGATTAGTACCCACACTCTTATGCTAAATTTGGCAAAAACTCTTTCTCAGATCATTCATCTATTGGTATCCACAATATTTAAACGGTAAGAAAGCCTAGGGCTCCATTCTAATTCTTTAATGGCCTTTCAATGCAAGATGGGTTTATAGAGTTAGTGGAGTTTTGTTGGAACTTAAATGTGGATGGGTTTAAATCCTTTAAGCTTATGCAAAAGCTTAAAAGAGTTAAACAAGCACTTAAAACTTTATTGAAAGCTAATCACAGGCAGACTAAAGCCACTCATCAGTTGCTAAAAGAGGCTCAACAAGCTTGCTATCTATCTCCTCATAATACTATGATGAAGCATACTAAATATACTAAACTAAAGGCTCATCAGGATGCTTTGAACTTGCATAATTCTATCTTAAAACAAAAACCTAGAATAAGTTCACTTAGAGATAGAGACTTAAACACTAAATTATTCCATGCTTCTTTACTTGCTTGGAGGAATAGAAATACGATCGTGGAGCTAAAAGACTCCTCGAGATCCTTAGTCAATGATCATGAATCTTTATCTAAGTTTACAAGGGAATTCTTTTTATAGCTTATGGGCTCTAAAGATAGTGCTTATGATACTTAAAATGTTAGGGAACTCTTTGATAGTACCCTTTAGTAGGAATACAAGGAATCACTGTCTACTCCCTTTATATGCTTGGAGGTTAAGGAGACATTATTTAAACTACATCCCTCTAAATCTCTAAGGTTTAATGAGTTCACAACATACTTTTAAAAAAAACATGGGAGATTATTGGAAACTTGTTTACAGAAGCTGTTCTAGAATGTTTATCCTCTTGTAAAATGTTTAAAAAGATCAATCACACATATATTTGCTTAGTTCCCTTATAATTGTCTCCAGATATATTGGTAGATTATAGACCAATCTCTTATTGCAACACGATCTACAAGGTAATTGCAAAACTCCTTGTTAATAGATTGAAGAAGACACTATCGTTAGTGATCAATCGAACCCAGAGTGCATTTATACAAGGCAGATCTATAGGGGGATAATATACTACTTATACAAGAGAACTTAAAAGATTATAACTTAAGGATAAAAATAAAATGTTATTGTTGTAAGATAGATTTCTTCAAGGCGTTTGACATGGTCAATTGGCAGTTCACCCAAATTTGCATAGAAGTCATTTAATTCCCAACAAAGTTCATTGCTTGGATTTTGATGTGTTTAAAAATTGCTTCAATCAGTATACTGGTGAATGGGATTCTGACTAAGCCATTAAACTGTGCTAAAGGCATTAGAGAAGGGGATCTTCTTTCCCCTTATGTTTTCACTCTAGTTAAGGAAGGCCTCCCTCGACTTATCAAAAAGGTTATTAATACCAATGGCAAGTTTCATTATCATGATAAATTTAGTAGTTCCAAGCTTACCCACTTGATTTTACAGATGATTTGATATTGCTTTCGAGATTATAATGACAATATGTGAGGATGCTAAAGGATCTTCTTATACGGTTCTCTAAATGGTCATGTCTGAAAGCGAATGTTATCGATCGCAAAACTAATAACTTGTGTTACACTAAAAATCGCAAGTATATGTGTCGTTACTTGTAGTAAAAAGCAGATATTGTCCCACAGAGATTGTACTTAGGCACCACTTAATTCAGGTTGTGCTTTGTTTAAGACTCAAATTCGATTATTAAAGTGAAAAGTAAACTAAATCAAAACAAACTAGCAACAATAAAAAAATGTAACAATGGAAATATGTAAAGAGAATTAATCAAGTTATGAGAGAGGGGATTTTACCTATCATTAATTTTAATCTAGCCTTTTATGTGTTTATAAGGTGTCGGTTCTAAATGATCGTATGGTTGATTACTCTCTCTCATGTTATAATCATTCCCTAAATTGTAATTAGTTCTAAAGCTCACTAATAAATAATCGAGTCTCACACGGGATCTCTCTCTATGAAATTACCGACTATATTGATTAAGTGGTCAATTAGATCGCTTAACTCTCGTTAATCTAATTTAATCATTTTTATTCGATTCACCCTCTCAATTTGTTTCTGAAATATGCAAATATATTAGTCAATTACAACACCCAAATTAATTAAACACAAATCAACTAGATTAATTTTAAAGATAAGCAAAATCTCGAAGGAAAAGTTAGAAAAACAACTCAAATCTATAACCATACAACCCATCTCAATCTTACACATTAAATGAATAAAAAAGTAAATAGGGAGGAAATGAAACTTAGTTTGGATGATTCGGGAAAGCGGCAACATCGAGAGATCACCTATTCTGGAAAGCTTCGGCGTGGGAACCCTCCTCTTCTTCTTTTCTTTCTCTCTTCTTTCTCTCTCTCTCTTTTAGGTTTCCAAATGTAGGCTGATTGAACCAAGTTTATACTATAATTTGGCCCCGTTTTCTTAAGTATTTATGCACTTGTTGACTCCTAATTCATGA
>JANZLH020000005.1:1784708-1814985 GCA_026770325.2 Erythroxylum fimbriatum | reverse complement strand
CGAAGTTAAGGACATTTTGCTTTGTTTGAAAAATGCTATTAAGTATAGATTTGTGTGTACTGTGTTTTGAGGCCAATTGCTGGACTAATGTGGTTGGAATTGAATTAAGTAGTCTTTTTGAAAGTTGTAGAGGAAATTCATAGCTTTCCATTGAGGTATAGCATGTAATTTTTTTTATTAAATGGCAAAAGTTTAGAAAATGTTTTTGCTTATATTTCACTTTATAAACATGTTATCCAGGAGCAATAAGCTCACCCCCCTTTCATCCCAATCTCCAGGTATCGAGCGGGAGTTCGGATGAAAGAAAGTCAAGACTTTTGATCGATTTTGGTTATCTTGGGTTTTGTGTATTTTGGAGTTTAGTATTAATTTTGCATATGGCTTGGAATGCCATTAATGTGTTGTAAGCATTTAATTCATAATGTGTATGAATAATGGATATTATGTATGGAATTGAGTTATGTAATTGAATTTTGAATTGAGGTATGATATTGAATTATGGTTTTGTATATAAATATATTTGATCGATTGGAATTTAGTGAAGTGCTTTAGGTATAGATTTGTGATTGGTTGCATTTGGATTCCGGACAGGAGTTCCGATGATGTTTGCAATGGTTGGATGTGATTATAGAAGTGATTTTTAAAACCCCTTTCAGGTTTGGGTTTGTTAAAATGCAGCCGTTATGCTGCCCAATTTTTGTTCAGAATAAGTTTTGTTAAAGAGGAAATTGAAATATTGCTTGATTAAGAAGAATTAGAAGAATTGAGTTTTGTTTGAGGATGATTTTCCTTTGGAAAATTTTGTTGTTTTGATTTGTATAAGATTTAATAAAGATGAAGGGAATGAAAGGAAAAAAATATATACCGAATTTCGGATTGGTTTAGTCTTAAGGTCTCCATCGCTATTTTAGTTTTCTAAGTTATACGCTTCAGATGTCGGAATTTGTTCCAGTTCGTTTCTAATCATTTGTTTTGATTCGCTTTCGACTCTTCCGTTTTTGATTGCATCTGTTCTTTTGCTTTGGTTTTCGTTTCCGCTTTTGTTTTTCGTTCTTCCGATCCGATTTGTATTCCGTTCTTTCGGTTGGGATCCGGTTCCGAGATCGGGTCCCAATAATTTGACTCTTCATATTCAACAACATCTCATGATTCTTAATGTTGGACCCCGAACTTTTCTTGGAAGTTAGGACTATTAAATGAGAAATTGTTTATGATTATTCATGTATAAAGAAAGAAGAATTCATGACATTGAAATGAAATGGAAAGTATGGTTTAAATACAAGATGGATTTTATGTGATATATTAGAAGTTAAATTGAAATTATGATTTGAAGATTTGAGGCATTGGAGAGGCTTGAAAGAAGGTTTTGGACACTTTGCCCAGCCCATGTCAGTTAAACGGACATGGAAGTCCGTTTAACGGACTGTCTCGGATGAAAATGGGCATTTTGGCAAGTTCATGTCCGTTAAGCGGACACGCATGTCCGTTTAACGGACATTCTCGGGTGAATTTGGACTCCTAACCTCGATGCATGTCCGTTTAACGGACATTCACGGGAAAGAGTTATGCAAGAATTTAAATGAATCTTGAAGCCCTAATAGAGTATTTTGTGGAATTAATTAGCATGTTAAGGTGGTCAATTAACATGTTAATGTGACTAAAGACCTTATGACATGGATTAATTGAATTCAAGTGGTAACATGACATGAGGGGCAAATTTGGAAGACAACTTAAGTCATTTGAGTTGCAAGGCCATTCATTAAGGGCATTATGGACATTTTATCAACATAAGTGGTATAAAAGGGGGCAAATAAGAGTTGGCTTTCATTTTAGAAGAAGAAGAACGAAAATAGAGAGAGGAGAAGAGAGAGAGGGTCGTAGGGAAGAAAAGAAAGAAGAAGAAGATGATGCTAGGGCTCGATTTTTGGAGGCCTTCAAGGATGATTTTGATGTTTCTTCATGAAGGAAAAAGATGGAAGAGGACAAGAGCTTCAAGATGAGCCAAGAAAATCTCCATTTGGTGGAGACCCAAGGTAAGAGGATTTTCCAAGTTTTGGTTTTTAGAGAGTTTTTGGGTTAGATCTCTTAAGAAATACATGGGTTTGTGGATTCTAAGTTCAATTTCATGATTTGCTCCTTAGGGTTTCTCAATTTAGAATCACTATTTGATTTGGAGATTTTGTGAATAGTGATGAAGGATATCAAGAGGGAGAGAAGCAAGAACAAGGGGAAGCACGTTGAACAAGAACAAGTAAGGATTGTAACGTGGGTTTTATGTTTATAGCTTTAATAATGAGCCATTAAAATGTTTTCGAAAATCAAGATAAAATGATTTTCAAAGTCATTGTTTTTTAATGATTTAAGGAATTGCAAAATTGGTTACATTCAATGCTTTTGGATGATTGATGAATTGTCATGTGAATTTGGTTGTTATGTGAATTTGCTTGAGAAATTAGTATTTGCTACATGCAAAGATTTTCAAGAAATTGCATGTTCATGAAAAGCAAGAATTTTCAAGAATGTGCCAATTTTGGCAAAAATGTTTTCAAGAGCATGATTACATATTATGTGGGTTAGGTATAGTCCACCCAAGAACTGTCGCGTGCACGCTGACCAAGAAAAGGCTTCTCCGCCTGCCAGCAAGTGACACAGAGCTCCTTTCAGGACTCCCTCAAGAATACGACTACACAAGGCCATTTTGTGGAATTATGTAGTTCGTCATGAATTGTGGACTTGCCAAACCATTATGATGTGTCATGTGTTATATGTTATGTGTTATGTGTTATGTGACTTAAATTGTGATAAGAGTTTTATGAACATTTGAAAAATGCATAAATTGTGATTTTAAGCATATGACAAGAATCATGAAAGGAACAAGTGTTTTATGACTCAAAAAGGAAATTTTCATGATAAAGGACTTTTGAAAGGTTTTGTTCGTTATTTTGTTATAAGCATATTACCCACGGAGCTCCCAAGCTCACCCCCTCTCTTTCCCCACCTACAGGTTTTGATCAAGAAATCACGTGAAAATGGATCAAGGCACTATTGGCTTGTTGTTGTGTGTTGAAGTTAGATCATGTATATACAAAGCTGTATTTCCATTTTAAGCAATTGAATGATGTATGTTATGGTTTTTGGATATTGTTATTGATATTGGAATTTGGCTTGGAAATGCCAATAAAGTTGTAAAATTATTATATAAGATGTTAATAAAATGTGACATTGTGTATGACTTTGAATTGTGAAATGGGTATATGGATGGTTATGAATTTTGGATGATGAAATAGAGCTTTAGGTAACAATCCAAATGAATTGAAACTTAAGAATGAATAATTGAGAATTTGGAATGTGAATTATGCATGGATGATGAGTTGAGAAACTTGAGCATGAATGAGTGTATGAGAATTAGTACATGTATGTATAAGTGAGGCATGATGAAAAGAAAGATAGACATGTTGTGATTGACAAGTAGTGGTTTAATGTGAAGAGTAAAAATGAAATGAAGTTGAAATATGACTTATCATGGATGAGCTTAGATTGAAATTAAGTAGAATTGAAGAAGAAATCCAATTGAATTAAGGGATTTGAATATAAGTTGCCTTTGCTTGGAATTGAAATGTTATGGTAAAGAGGGATTGGGAATTGATATGAATGAGTAGTTTTGATGAAGCAATTGAGAGGGGATTTGAGAAATTGATGAAATAAGTTTGATGTTTGAATTAGTATAAAGTGAATTTGCATGATAAGAAATGAAAATTATGAAGTGTATAGGTGTTTATGATGTTAGGAAGGTGATAGGAAGCCTAAAGGAAGGTTTGAGGACCTTGGGGAATCCCCATGTCCGTTAAACGGACATGGGAGTCCGTTTAACTGACTGTCTCGAGTCATTTGGGATCCTTGGCATTCCCCAATGGACATGGATGTCCGTTTAACGGACTGTCTCGGGTGAAAATTGAAGTTTGGCCAGTCCATGTCCGTTTAACGGACATGAATGTCCGTTTAATGGACATGCTCGGGTCAGCTACAGTGTTTTGTGATTTTGACTAGGTTTAAGGCTGAATCTCGCTTTGGGTCCTATAATACGAGTTGTAGATATGGATGTCATCTTTCAAATGGAATACGAACGAAGGCATTTGGATAATTGTAGAAAACGTTATAGCAATCTAGCCAAAGTATGTTCAAGTTCATTTTGGGGAATGAACATAGTATATTCTTTTGATCATAACTCCCTCATCCGACCTCCAATTGATGTGAATCTTAAGGCAATGGTTTTCTACGACATGTAGCTATCTCTCCACAAAAATGTGTAGCATTTTGAGTTGATTTGAGGAAGTTTGTACTAGAACAAGTAAGAGGTCGGTTAAGAGAGCAAGTTTAGGGAATGAGCACATTTTGGTATTTTGATGATATCTTGAGCTATAGAGCTCCGATTGAGGTAATTCTTGTGCCAAATTAAACAAGAGTCATAGAGCTATGATTTACATGAAGAATTCAAATTGAATTTAAGATTTTAAGTTTTCCAAACTTTGTGCACAAGTAGGAGAAACGAATTCAAGCATGGTGATTAGGTAACATGGGCACACCAGGGAAGATTTTGTAAGTGGAGTTTGGGATGTTATAAGATTGAAGATGTATTTCATAATGTCTTTAAGGGTTCAAGGGATTAAGATTGAAAAAAAAATTTATAACCCTTCAAAGTGATACGCACGCTCAAGTTGCACGATTTTAAGAAAGAGAGTTGGGTTTCGGTAACGGGATCCAACATAAGGTATGATTGTTTTGATATGGTTCGTTGGATAGGAGTTGGGTTCCAGAAACGAGGCCCAACATTTATTATCTTAATATTTGTACAATTCAGGAAACACTTCAACTCCTTATACAAAAAAAAGAGGTTAGATATATAAATAGGAAGGTGTAAAATCATGAAACAGACAACTACAACCTACCTATATATGTATACAATACTTAATTCATTAACTTCATAAAAATATTAAGCGCATTACTAAGACCAAATAACATAGTTAATTAGTGATAAGAATCTAAATTAGATTCATTTATCATATTATACAAACAACTGTCCTAATTATAGTAATTATACAAATTTAAAAAGTTGTATTGTAGTAATTATACAAGCACTCCCATAATTTATTTGTAATTTATTTATACTTAAAATAACCTAAAACATTCATTAGAGACAAAAACTAACCATTTAATGGCTAGGACAGTAGCATTGGTCAATTAATTCTATTACAAACTTGTGGTACATTTTATTAAAAGATCAATACGAGGAAACACAAAGGAATAAAGTGTATTAAACCTTAAATCATTAAAAAATACACAAAATTAAAATATATTATGAAATATTAACAAAGACATAAATCCTAGTAAACTAAATATGCATTATATTCTAAAAAGGAAGTAATTATGACTAATAGAAAGAGGAGAAGATAACAATCTTACTTGCCAAAGAAAATTGATTTTCTTAATCTTAGGAAGCTTATTTCGTCATCTTAAAATTTTCCTACAGAAACAAATTCAATTATCAAAAACTAAGAACATCAATCTAAAATAACAAAGTAACTTTTAGAGGGAAGAATAATAGTAACTCTAACCATTTAGATAGACAAATGAAATGATACATTCTCAAATAGGGTGACTTTTCTAAGTTAGAGACTAAATTATATGGATTAAGTTATTATTTGAAAGGTTTGTTAGATTAAATTAAATTGATTAAGAATTGAATGCAAATATTTGAATGCCTTTCTAGTTGATGAATAATGCAATTGAGTCGATGATGAATAACCTTGATTTCTCTAATATATTCGTTTCATTTCCTTAAAATTGTCACCTATTCAAGTTAAAAGTGATTGAAATTGATTCACTTGAGGACGAGCAAAAGCAAAAGCATGGGAATATTTAATGTGTATGAAAATCGACATATTTTAAAAAGTATTTTTCTTCCTTTTCATCTCAAATTACCTTATTTTTCCGAACTTAGATTTACTTTCATATAATCATAATAAATTAACTATAGTATCAAATTATTTAAGAATTAGAGGCTATTTTAATAAAAAAAATATGTAGAAAATTATAATTCTTGAAGGAACATGGATTGGCCTATGTGTTCCTATCTACGCCCATGTGCCAACTCATGTCTTATGTGGATTAAGTAAAATAAGAGACATGACCTAGAATAGGGGATGAAGAGAGATTGTTGTGAAATTGAAGAAATTTTATTGTGTAATAGGTCCTGAGCCATAGTTGTCCTAACAATCGTATACTAATTACAAGAGAAATAATATGATCCATAATATAGGGACACAATTGTGGTATAAATCATGCATTAATTTGAAAAGAAATGAGAAGATTCATGGCATATAGACGCGGGCATTCCAAAGACTTTATCTCTTCTATAAAAGACATAGATAGATCCATGACATAGGACATATGGCAAAGGGTATGAAAACATATATAAATGTCAAATATCCTAATTTTTACACAACTTTTAGAGACTAATGTTTAGACACACCATTAGCTTTATAATTTTAGGGTTAGAAATCTAAAGGTTTGAAACTCTTAAGAGTCTAATTCTAAGGCTATTTTAATTAAAAAAATCAAGATTAAGATACCATGTCAACATATTGATCTATTGGTAAAATAAGGATTTTTATATAGATCTATTTGTATTATATTTTCCTTATATTTTTCTATTGCTTTCATTGTTTTGACTATGATTCATAGCTAAACACTTTTATATGATAAATAATGAAAAATCTAGTTTTTCCTCTACAAATTGATTCATTTTAATTTATTAATTGAGATATAAGGCTAATAATTGTCTAAAATTTGATATTATATGGAATTCTCTTTTGGTCAATTGTCTTACTACTTATTCTCTTATCTACCTATTTAGGTTTTATTTTATTTCATATTACTTTAATCAAAATCCATAAAATCCATTCTTTTATTTATTTACTAGTTAGTAGTTTTAGGTTTTCTAATCCATACTATTTCTTTGAGGGATCAACTATATTACTCGCTAATGAAAGGTATACTTGCCTTTGTTATGGGTAATAGATACCTAATACGAAAATTTATAACTGGATAGAGAAATTAATGATCCATTAATATGCACATTTACCACGAATAACAGAAAAGTATATTTTGTAAAACATGTAATCTTATAAAACATAATAAAGAAAACTACATACCTCAGTGGGATTTAGTGTAACTTAAGCGGTATAAGCTCCAAAAGCGTCTAAATGCTTGAGGATTTGTCAAATGGTGAGAAAGTTCAGAGTCACTAGACACCCAGTATCTTCGATGTTTACTCAATGATGGGTATCTTTTATTTGTACTAATACATATGAACCTTCACCTTTTTAGACAATATTTATTGGTTCTTCACCTTCTTAGACAAATTATCAACCAAATTACAATATAATGTTCAAATCATCAATTTCGAAAGCATAATATAATGTTCAAATTCTTAACAAAATCACAACATCAAGTTCAAATGCTCATCCAAATCATAACATAATATTTAAATTATTAATGAAATCATAATATAATGATTATATCCTTAACCAAATGACAACTTGATGCTCAAACATGGTTCAATTTATTGATTCACCATCATCAACATGAGATTTTGTTAGAGTTAATTTTTTCCTTTATTTTGACAACTTATATTAAGATGTTATAATTTTGATTGAAAATATTTTTTCTCTCAAATGTTGCTTTCTCCTTATATCATGATGCTATAATTTCTGTCTTTAATTATGTGTTCTTATTTCCTAACAAAAACTTTGCTTTTAAATAAGAAAATCGATGATTGTCAATCTATTAAAAAATATTTACAAAAATATAATCTAACTATAATTGATGCTTATACTATAATCTAAGCATAATGCCTTACAAAAATATCAATGTTTTGTACCCCAACCGATGATTAAACCAGTACCTCAACCTAGTAAAAAACATAAACCGATGTTTACCCATACAATCAAACCACAAACAAAACCCAAATGATCAAAGCAGTACACAAAACCTACTTACCTTAATTGATGATTTAAACGAAGATGCAGAAGGAAGAAGGGAATGGAAACATGTGAAGGAAGAAGGGAACCGAAGCACGCGAAGATGCAAAAGGGAACCAAAGAATGCAAAGGAAGAAGATGGACGCAGAAGGAAGAAGATGGACGTAGAGAAGGGAACCAAAGTACGCATGGACAACGATGACTACAGAGAACGGGCGACGTAAGAGAAAACAAAAGAGAGGAGAAAATGAGCATCGAAGAGGGGGGGTTCATGGGTAGGATAAATGCTTAATCAAAGTGATATCATTTTCAATTTATTAAAAACGTTGAAGCCGAAGCTAATGACAATGTTTAGGTTTTAATTTTATCGACAGAGTAACTCTTTCATCGGTAAATCACTAACAGATTCTAGCCCCTTTGGTATACCCCGACACTTATTTTTGCCACCAAGCATTCCGGGCAACTTTACTGACGGAAATGGCTATTTCATCGCTATATTTCGTCAAAAAAATTTGCTAGGATAATTTCCCTCCATCTTTATCGACGAAAAATTTGTCTGTCGCTAAATGCAAATTTTTCAACAATTTTACCGAGTGGAATTGATTTTTCGTCTCTAATTACTTACGATATTTGTACTGTCGATAATTTGTAATTTTCTTGTAGTGTTACTAAAATCAAACCATGTTGAATTTAGAAGAATTATCAATTCTCTATTATTTTAACATGATTTTTTTCTAAAAAGATGAGTAAATGATTAAAAACTTGATAACTCTTTTTCTAAAATAGAAAGGATTATGTATCAATTAATGTGGAAGAGATTTGCATTACGTAGACTACTCAAATTTAATTTATTTCCAAAAACAAAAATATTACACGTTACTAAAAAAACACCTAATCCCTTAATTCCATTTGTTTATAAATATAAAAACATGTCTGCTGTTTTTTTAGTTCTTGAAAAAAAGGCATTAGTCTTAGGCATTAATTGAAAGGATTGTTCAAAAGAAAAAACTCAAATAAAGCTTTTCATAAATAAATATGGTTTAAGTTTATTTTCTCTTATGTAAAATAAAAGTATTTTAAAGATTATGAGAGAAAATTTAATTTTTAGCAGAACCACTAATATCTTTGAGATCTCTATTTGTTGGCTCGCAATTTAATTAAGTGGGTACACACTATTATTTTGAGGAGGGAAATCTTTTGGAGTGCTCAGCCTACTTATTCTAGTTCGTGGAGTTGGCGTAAGCTTTTATCAGTGAGGGATAAGTTGAGTTCTCAATTCAGGTTTGGGATTGGCAATGGTATCTCCACTCTTTTCTGGCAGGACCCGTGGCACCCGCGGGGTATACTGAGGACCTTGACTACTCCGAGAGTGATCAATGGCTCGGAGCTCCCTCTTTCTTCTCGGGTGACTGAAGTCATACATTATGGTAATTGGAGTTTGCATGAGGTTTCTGTGGCCACCATAAGACACCTTGCTCATCCTGGGTATGATCCCAATCCATCTCTTCCCGACCGTCTGGAATGGTTAGCTAGCCCCACTAAAAGATATACCAATGTCTCCGCTTACCAATTCTTGCGCCCTACCTTACCGAATGTTCCTTGGTATAAGCTGGTCTTGTCTAAATATTGTCAACCTCAATGCTCCTTTACCTTATGGCTGGCATTCCTTCAAAAATTACAAACTAGGGACAAACTACCCTACCTATACTTACCCAATCACTGTTCTTTGTGCTTAGCTGCTAATGAATCCATAGACCACTTATTCTTTGAATGCCATTTCTCTAAATTTATTTGGGACCAATGCCTAACCCACTTTCATTTGCCCACCTTTAACCAGCCTAACCTCTCAACAATCCTCTCTTGGTATAGAACAGCTCCTAGTACCGGGCTGTCAGCACTATCTTATTTCCCTCTCATTCTTTCCACGACAGTGTACCTTATCTGGACCAAGCGAAATGCTAGAATCTTCAAGAATGAAGCCATGGACAGGGAGCGGGTATATCTTGGGATACTCTCCCACGTTAGAGAGCATCTTAGCCTATTCACTGAGGTGAGGTAACTTTTATTTTATTATTGGTTATCACTAACTTGCAGGTAGGGTCCCTATTTCATCTGAGGACGCATTAAAGAGTAAACACAGTCTCTTCCACTCGGATTCAACGCTCGATTCTCATCAGCTCCACAAATCACATCCGAGTTCGACCTTCAGACGACTGTCCACTTCTACCATCCTAGGGAGGTCATGGTGTATTGAGTGTTAACTAGGTTGCCCTTATTATTCCTCTTTGGTTGAGTTTGGTTGTAGCCTATTTGACTAGTCAGTGCCAAGAGTAGTTATTGGTTAGAATTAAGGCTAGTTGCTTTGATAATATTTTTGTTCTTCTTTGTTAGGAGCTGTTTATTTTGGTTCTATTAAATAAAAGTCCTATTCTTTAGGAAGTCCAATTCTTTGGGATTGTTAGGATTTTTCTGCTGTATTTTTTCTTTTATCGTTAAGCTCTTCTTGTAAGGCTATATATTGCCAGGACTTATTTCAATAAAGGTACTTGAAAATCCAATTGTTTGAGTTCTCGGTTCTAAGTTTACTACTAAAACTTAACAAATGGTATCAGAGCCCCCACTGGGTTTCTGAAAAAGGAGAGAAAGAAGTTGCAATCTTTGAGTGATCAAACACAGAGAGCATATCTGATGATAAAACCTTGACGAAAATTCCTCACTTTGATGGTCACTATGATCACTGGAGTGAATTGATGGAAAACTTGCTTAGAGCAAAAGGTTTGTGGAGCTTGGTGGAGAATGGTTTTTCGTAACCACTACAAGGGACGAGACTCACGAAGGCGCAACAGGCACAACTTGATGATGCTAGAACCAAAGATTATCTGGTAAAGCATTACCTGTTCCAGGCAATTGATCGAACTATCTTTGAACAAATCTTGGACCGTCGCACATCCAAGATTGTTTGGGACTCAATGAAGCAAAAGTTTGGTGGAAATCAAAAAGTGAAGAAATCACTTCTTAATGCATTAAGAAGAGAGTTTGAAGTCCTGGAGATGAGAAATGATGAAACAATTACAGAGTATTTTGCTAGAGTAATGCTGGTTGCAAATAAAATGAGAAGCAACGGAGAAGAAATGCCAGACAAGAAAATTGTTGAGAAAATTCTACGCACCCTAACTGACAAGTTTACATATGTTGTAGTATCCATCGAAGAATCAAAGGATACTGATACTATGTCCATTGATGAGTTGCAGAGTTCATTAGTGGTGCATGAACAAAAATTTCGTCGACCCAGCAACAATAATGAGGATCAAGCTCTGAAAGTTGAAGGACGACCAAACACAAACAACAGGGGAAGAGGAGCTTACAGAGGAAGGGGGCGTGGAAGAGGCAGAACAAGTTTCAACAAGGCAACTGTTGAGTGTTATAGATGTCATGACTTAGGACATTTTCAGTATGAATGTCCTCAGAATAACGAAGCAAATTATGCTGAGCTCGACGAAGAAGATGAGTTACTGTTAATGGCCTATGTTGAATTTCATGAAGCAAAGAGAAGTGACGCATGGTTTCTGGACTCCGGTTGCTCAAATCACATGTGTGGTGCTGAAAGTATGTTTTTAACATTAGACAAAACTTTTACTCACAGTGTCAAACTTGGAAATAATACCAGAATGAAAGTTTCTGGAAAGGGTACTGTGAAACTATTTTTGCAGGGAAACAATTACATTGTTGAAGAAGTGTATTGGGCACCGGAACTCAAGAACAACCTTTTAAGCGTTGGACAGCTTCAAGAAAAAGGGGTAGCAGTGTTGTTCAATCTGGCAGAATCAACAAACCCAACAGGTGAAGAAAGACGCCTACAAGTTTCAAATATGGATCAATCAACGCTTTGGCACCATCGTTATGGCCATCTCAGTTACAAAGGCCTCCGTAATCAATGTATGGATTATGCATTTAGAAACAAAAATTGCAAGATCCTTGCTAAATCAATGTATCTTACAACACAAACATGAAACAGTAATAGAGTAGAAACTAGAAGAACCAAGATTACTGGACATAGCTTCTCCAATACGCATGCCTGCTTATCCACCAACCAACCTAATCGGAAAGGATTTAAGACTACTCTGATAGATCATCAGAAAGAAACAGCCAATGCCTGTCGCTACTCAACATGCATGAAGATGAAGCCAAGTCATGCTATAAATAAACTTTGATCAATTACAGAATAATCCGTTGAGTCTGAAGAATTTCCATAATCAAACTTCAGTCCATCATACAAATGGATTGGAACTTCACCAACAAGGATCACAGTACTCGGAAAAATCAATGTTCTGGAGGCCAAGATTCATAGCACAGCAATCATCTTGAACCCAACAGACTCGCAACTCATCACTAGTGGTTCCAACCCAATCTACACAACTTTGGGGGACTTCCAAATCTGAAATACAGCTAAGATTGAAGACCTGGTTCTTTATGCTTGGTGCTTGTGAGGAAATTGGCTCATCAGGGAGGTAATTTGGCATAAAGAAAGAGGTTTGTGAGTGGTTGGAGTCAAGACCGCTCCCCATAGAAGTAACAAGGTTCACCTTTTTATTGTACTCATTATCCAAACTAGTGACAGATGGCCCACAGTTTATATGTTCTGGACCAGATTCCATCTTTGTAATGCAACTCAGATCAAGATCAGATCTCTTACCATTTGATGTGTTGGTGGGAATGGACTTTCTAGCCTGATCATTTACAACGCATGTTGAAACTTGAAGAGGGCTAGAGTTTAATGTAAAACCTGTTGAGCTAACATGGTTGACATTGCTCCTACACTCGTATGAAGGCTTAATTTTCTCATGGCCACTCATAGGTCTTCCATTTGTACTAAGCCCAGAACCAGCTGGTAGAGCTGCTTGTATATAATCATCTTGCATGTGCTGCTGCTGACCAGGTAGAGGTGGCTCTTTCAACCCATCATTTACACAAGGTTGTTCTTGTTTCAGCTGAATCTCTGGAATTTCACACCACAAGTATGGCGAGGGAAACATGCGATCACATGCTGCAAAATTCAGTCCCAGTTCTCCAGACCTTAGAGAATGGCCTATCTGTGAAATCCTGGGTTTATAAGGATCGCGAACATCAATGGTTGAAGCTTGTTTGCTATCTGATACAGGAATTGAGCCAATTCCCTTTCGATCAATTTCTTGGCTTCTAGAATCCACAATCTGGACAATTTTGGCATGTCCAGAAAACACATATGTGCTATTTGGAACATCACTGTGCTGCAAGCTGATCATTTTCCGAATGCCAATACTTCCACTGCTATCTCCTGTAGGTGACTCTGAATGTTTTACCCCATGACATGATGATTTTATGTCATTCTCCTTCTGCAGTCTGCTTAAATAGAGACGATATTTCTGCAAAGGCGACAAGCTTTTCAGAGAAAGCACTAGTCTTGTTAAGAACAAAAGAATTTATTGTCAATTTATGACACAGGGAGCTGACAATTCCATATTATTTTATCTTATCTTTTTAACAGTTACCTGTAAGTGGCTAGCAACGTTTTCTCTCGTCAACCATGGCACATTCATCAAATCAAGTATTTTCTTCGGACCAACCTCTGTCAAAGAGACATCACAAAACGCTTGGTGAGCCATATCACTGGGAGCCATATAAATGGCACATGTTTAACGAATTTTCATTAACTATGAAGAATTTCTGTTCCTAAACATGATCAAGACACCAGTTGAAATGAAAGACTGAAGTGATACTTACTGTCAAATCCTATCTGATCCACAGCTTTGACAAATTTCTGGTGAAGGTCCACCGACCAAACGACTCTAGCTTTCTTTGCATAATTATTATCTGCAAACTCTTTGTCATCATGCTTTTTTTCAGCATCTTTTCTTTTCCTCTGTGAGATCACATCTTCTCCACAAAGTAAATGCCCATCATCGGACATATCAGATCCATTTCTACTCATTTGAATACTTTCTATCCCTTCAAAACTTTCAATATCTCTTACTTCAAGTATCTTCTTTCTGAACACATGTTGCCATATATTCCGCAGTTCTTTCATTCGTATAGGCTTGAGAAGATAGTCACATGCTCCATGTTGAACACCTTTCATCACCCTGCTAGTTTCTCCATCAACAGACATCACTGTAGTGCCAGAAATCAATGGGATTAGAGGCAAAGTTGATGAGAGAAGAGCAAGACAGAATGAAAAAAATCCTAATTTTTCTAAGTGGGGTGGGCCAGGTATTCAGACTGTTATCAAGGAAAATGGTAAAGAACTAACTAATGACAGGAAGATCCATTTCCAGTCCAACATGCTCTAGAAGTTTGAAACCATCCATGTCTGGCATGTTGACATCACTGATTACGATGTCATAACCATCTTTCCTCTCTCGCAGCATGTTCAGAGCATCTCTTGCCAAACCACAAGTGGTCACTGGAAAACAAAAATTTCATATATTTCAAAGAGAAATGTCAGAAGCTTAATGCTGTAAAAGGTGGGAGTAGAGACCTTAATTTATTTTCGCACAAAATCATACATACCAAAATCAACACAGACCGCCAAATTATATAAAACACCCTAATTCCCAAAATTTATAAAAGTTAGGTCGCCTTTGAGTTATTGAGCATAGGAATTTGGAGTTAGGACAGCTAACTTCAACTCTGATATAGCTAGTCAGTTAGCATTAGAAGTTCAATCCATTCAATTTCAAGTAATTAAATTATAGTTTCTTTTCGAAAGCTACAGTTCCTATGGTGGGGAAAGAATTGCAGTTCCAAATAAACCCAGCAACTTGCTACCAAAAATAGCCACTAGAACAGCAATTCCAATATGGAAATGCATGCAATTCAAACACAATTGTCCTAATAATGTGAAACTTGGTTCTATATGTAAGTCTAGTTGGTTGGTGAAGAAACTTGAACAAGTTTTCAAAGAGAAAAGGAACAAGTCGTATCAAGCATCGTCCATTATCTGCTACGCAATCTATGATTATCAAGGGAAAAATCTAAAAGGGCGTGAGAACATGATATATAATCAGTTTCCCATCTTGAATTTGTAAAGTTTCTTGTAACAGAGAACTTTTGATGGCAGGTGATGCCATGACTAGTCTCCATTCACAATTAGTCGTTACAGTCCAATAAAACTCTGGTCAATCCATTCTTCCCTTTGAAGAACCGGTGACAACTAACTTAAAGAAACGCCCAAGACTCACCGAGATTGATGAAAATCATGCCTTCTTAACTCAAACCCAAAAGTCTTCAAAAGTTGAAAGTTCACAAAAACCGAACTAAACCCATTTACAATTCCTCAAGATTTCTCTAAAGTTACTTCAGAACTGCTTAGCAACAGCAAGAATAATGTATGAAATCGTAACTCAACATGGCTTGTAACAGTTTCATTTCCCTCGTGTAGTTGAGTAAGTGTTGGTGACGAAAATATTGAAGTTTCAAACTTCATATGAACTTATTACTGAGATGTGAATTAGTGACAAAAATATTGAAGTTTCAAACTTCATATGAACTAATTACTGAGATGTGAAGGCATCCCTTTTGTCGAACCCAAAAGTCGACATAAAGTATAAACTAAATGCAAGAGCCACCTAAGAACCAATACGACAAAACTCCAACTTTCAAACAAAAACTCAACCTGACCCATGTTAGGCTGGACAAATAACAAGGGAACGAAAACGGTTCATAAGCAAGTATGTAGCGAAGGAAGCAACTTTAACAGAGTAGGGATGAAAGAGATAACAGAAACAGTAGTAGAAGTTGAACCTTCATAAGAGCACTTTCTGAGCATCTTTTCGAGGATTTTCAACCATGTGGGGTCATCATCAACGACAAGAACACGGAGACCGGCGGGGAAGGCCTCGCTTCGAGGAGAGGAGAAACCATTCTCCATCATGGTAAGCACCAAATCAAGCTCAAGAGACAAGACAAGGACACGGTGTCTAATGCTATGCAACAAAAGCGAGAGAGAAGAGAAAAGGGTCTTAATTGTTAAAAGGAGCAGCGAGTCTGGATCTTTAAAAGAAAACGAAAAAAGAAAAAAAAATATTCGATAATTTGTTGTCTCTGAACCGAAACAGAGCCAAGTGATAGAAAGCAAAGAACGAATATTGGGGCCGGTCAGCTAACGTTCCCTGTAGCTTTCTGATCTTTCAACACGTACAAGCCTGTGAACTGAAGTGTGATTACGGTTTTGCTTTTCCTATCATTCAGCTCAGGTTAAGAACACAAAGGAACAAGAACAGATGGGAAGGGGATATTGTTAACTTTTATCATATTGCAGATAGAATCACGTTTAACAAAGATAGAACAATATAAAGAAAAGGGCATCTCCAAGACTCTACTTTTCATCAAGAAATGGTACAGCAGTAGTGCCTTTTCTCGACTTTCCCTTACGTTCTTTGCGAAGTACCCAAGTAGAGCGACAGGTCCATCAACAAGTAGAACGACATCTTTTGTTCACATCCAAATCCAATTCATAGTAATTGCAACAGGATCAATCTATGCTAAAAATGGATACTTTTTGACCATTTTAGCTAGCTCTACCTGGTACTTAATGCGGAAAGCAAAACAGCCACATGCCACCGACCCTTCATTATGACACTTGCAAAGTGTTTTCTCATAAATATTAGTACGAAACTTGCAAAGTGTTTTTTATTTTTATTTTACTTTGACATTTTATGTTCTAAAGGCATTAGTCGGTTCCTGGACAATGAGGCTCCACAATTACTCAAAAAAGCGAAACCCATGAAGTGATTATATAAGTTGGTCTTACTTGGCATTTTGTTGAAAAGAATTTAAAGCTTTCTTTGTCTTGTTATTAACTTTTGGTGTGTGGAAAGTACTCTTGACTATTAATAGTGGAAATATGGAAACCTTAGGTTCTCAAGAATTCCTTTGTACGCACTTGAGAAAGTTGGAAAGTAAGATTCTATTCATTAGTTTTAGATGTATCCACAATGGAACGGAACTGCAGCAACAGACCTTGTTTTGGAGCAGGTCGTTAAGTGCTAAAAGCATCAATCTCACAATTCCGCAAGTGTGAGTGACAAACAATACTGTCAGGTCAAATGGAAATGAACAAGTAGTTTTGTACTGTATGCTTTACCCTGGAGCATGATGGTTAAAACCTGGAAACAATCTCAAGTCAAATGCAAGCCTGGCTTCTCAGTTGTTCATTGATTTTCTAATAATGGCTTCTTTCCAAATTAAAATGACTATTATCTAACTAATTTGGCCTATAAGCAAACGACAAGCTAAATGACACAAAAAGCATTAGCAGGTGAAAAGGACACGTACAGGGCTTCTATAATATTTTGTTAAGAGAACTGGTGGGAAAAAGATAATCGACCATATGCACTTCCGATTAGGCAAACCTATTTGTTGAATGAGGCATCATGACTACCTTGAACTTGAAAAAGCCAGACTGCCATCCGTGATGACAAGGGTCAAGGAAGCATAGCCATAAACACCATTTTAAAGAAACCCTTTTTTGGGTTTTCGCACCAATGATTGATTGCTCAAGTTGTGTGCCCAGCAAGAGCCCAAGCACTCAAAGCTTACAGGTATCTAATTAACGAAGCTAAGTTCATCTTGATCTATTTATCCTTCCTAATACGTCCAACATGTCACCAGTGAACTTGCTTATTGTAAAAGTACACCTTTTGAGAGTGGGGCAAGGATAGGATTTTAGAAGAAAAATAAGAACTTAATGCGTCTAAAAGGAAATGCCCACTAACAAAAAAATTGTTTTTGTTAAAAGAGAAGCGGTGAGGAAGATGGGTGACTATCAAATTAGGAGGATGAACTCCATGCAACTTCTAACAAGTGGAAGGTTGCTTTTTGATAGTTTAATTAAAAGGATAGAATATAAGTCTTGCTTAATGCCCTTCTATGATGCCTCGGGAGTTGGATCTTTACCTGCTTATTGACATCTTTGAGATTGTTTTCGATGGTATTTCTTCTTGTCGCTGCGGAATAATGCATTCAGCATATTGTCCTTAGAATATGCTTCGGCCTAAGCTTTCGGCCGGTTAATGGGGCATTACCTAACTGGTACGTTTATCGTTCATGTCGTACAGGACTACCAAATAGTGACGGACATTTGAAAAGGTAATAAATCCCTTCGAGCCTGCAAAACAGCAGTTCAAGGCTACAAGTGGTCATTGTTCTCGCTGTCTTGGTGGCATTCAGGTGTACGGGTTTTCTGTCCTCCTGGATCAGGTTCTTCCACATTTTGCTCGTTCAATCTTCATCTCACGGAGGTCCGAAACAAGGGAAAATGGCGAACTAATAAGGACCCATAATTCTCACTTACCCTTGCCCTCCTCGGCAAAATGAACAGTATTATGGTCACGGGTTATGGATCTAGTTATGGGTCTATGGGTTAAGGATGTGGAAGGCGTTTGAGTGTTTAGGTTAGGTGTTTGGGGGTTTAGATTAAGAGTCTTCTTTTTACTACCTCTGGTCATAAACGACCTTGGCTCAAAGGAGGGAGCCGTAAACCTCTTGAGACTAAGTGCTCAAAGACTTGATTGGATTTTTGAAGCATGCCCAATGCATTGATGGTTATTGTTTAAATACAGGAAGTGATAACAACTGTTTTCCTACATCAAAGGAGCACTACTTCGACATGGAGGAACAACCTCCTCAACTAACATCATGTAAAGGAAAGTGGAGGAACACCCTCCTACAAAACTGGAATCACTAAAAACAACAATAACAAGAAATAACTGAAACTTTGACTAATTCAGAAATTCAATTCGTGGTTCCTTGGATCTGACTCCCTGAGTGAAACATGTGTAGACTTGTGCTGGTTTGGTAACAAACAGGAATGAGATCTCAAATTCCTTTTTCAGTATAAAACTCTTTACCTTATAAACTAATTGATTTTATCACTTTAAGCAAACCATTCAAGCTAAGCCATATATACTTCATCCTAAAATTCTCCATTTAAAAAAGTTTTTTTTACATTCATTTGATAAAATTCTAATGATAAAGCCATAATTATCATTAATGAAACTTTCTTATAAATTAGAGGAAAGGTTTTATAATAATAAATGCTTTTCTTTTGAGTAAAATCTTTGACTACAAATTTAAGGATCAGATCACGTGTTCCACTTTTGCTGTTCCAACTTTGTTTCAAGTTATCTTATTCACACATCTATGTGGGACCTACATAAATATATGGATGAGATAAATTAGAACAGCATTGAAACAACAAAATGAAAACAACAAACACCTCCCCACAAATCTATCATTTTATCTCTTTATAATAATCAATGCCTTAGCCCTCAAGGGGTACAGCTCGATGGTTGAGAGCGAGGCTTGATTTCGGTTAGGTCTCAGGTTCAATTCTCTGCTAGCCCCTCTTGTAAGTAGGGTGTTTAAAAAAAATAATCAATGCCTTCTTTTTAAGTGAAACATTTTAGCTTTGAAAATCTATTTATAATCAAATTATCATGATGAATCATGTCTAATTTTTTAAAATACACCAAATAATCATAAAAATCATACATCTCCTTATCTTTATGAATTTTTTAATACCCACTTTTTATTGGGTAGGAATATCATTAATGTGTTCTTTATAGGATGTTATACCTTGAATTGGTTATTCTATAATCTATTAAGTGTGTGAAAAATAATCAACTTATCTAAGATTAGGGGTCTCTCATAAGAGTTTAATATTTCCTTTTTATTCAACTTGATAAGGAATATTCACATTAAACTTAAAATCTTTAAGGAACCTTGCATAATTTTCAAATACCTTTGGTGTATTTGAGAGATACTAAAATGTAAATCCTACAATATTATTCTCTACATAGATAGTAAAATAACTGTTGTCTATCCTTGGCTGTAATTTCTTTATAATAAGACTATAATATTCTCCATGAGATAATATATTAAAAAATGTCTAACCTTTTAAGATATTTTCAATTTAGTGTCCAAACTTTTAAAATTTTCAATTAAGTTGTTAACCTTTTAAAACCTTAACAAAAGGTTATTTTTGATAATCTAAAATGTCTACTGAATGTCACGTAGATATCCATTTATTAGCCACATAATCCTAAACTAAGGTTTTGAGCTAAATTGTTAAGGTTTAAAAGTTTGGTCACTCAACTAAAAAAGTTAAAAATTTAGATACTGAATTGAAAATTTCCAAAAGGTTGAACACTTTAGGATTGGTTATCCCAATTCCCCACTCCCATCATATCTTACAATCTTATTAACTTGTCCTTTTGTTTCCTATCTCTACTTTAAAAACCCTAAAGTTATCTAGTACCTTTGACTTATTATACAAAATATTGATAGATATAAAAATTGAATGGTCATATACAAATAAGATAAATATTTTTCATCAAAATAAAGAGGAAAAAATGATCTACATATATCAAGAGGAAAAAAATGGTCTACACATATCAATTGTGTATAATCTCAAGAATCTCTCTATTTCTAATAGAACCTTTAATAGGTTTGTTTGCTTGCTTGCTTACCCTTTATAAAGAATCAACATAAATATCAAAATCATTGAACTTAAGAATAAATAGTATGCTAACATTAACAAGCCTTTTCATTCTCTCAATATAAATACAAGCTAATCTCAGATGGTACATCACCTGATTCTCTAAAAATTACGAAACCGTACGACCTAGGAGAAGTGCAAGAGCAGATGCATGACCGTGCATCTTTTTGTGCATCAAATCTTCGTTTTATGTCATATTTTCGTCTGAATTCTTCTCCTTTAAGTCTATGAAGGCAATTATAACCTTAAACACACTTAGAGCAAATTAAGTAATAAATATACAACAAAAGTATAGAATTTCAAGTAAAATATATCAAATATGAGTATAAAAATATAGTCAATTATGTATTTATCACAACCTTTGTTGTATCTATAAATGGTTGGAGATAAGATGAATTAATTTGATTTTGAGGGAATCTAAACTACATAATCAAGTTATATATGATTTAATTTAAACTAAGATGATTAGATAATGCTTGATGCTTATATAAACTAAAATAATATTACAACAAAAAATTAAAATTTAGGAAAATGAGCTGTTACCAAGTTTATTCAAAATAAAATTAAGCTACTTTATTTATAGCATTTGAAAGGCAAAAAGCTCAACATTTTTTACGAATCATAATATGGATGCTTCAACCCTTTGTCATAATAATATTGGATTACAGAAATTCTGATTGCTAAGAAGGTGGCTGGGAAGATCAGCCCTATCGTGCATTCAAACTGGAACATCTGATGTGTCTCTTAGCTAGGTCTCTTTATGATGCGTTTAAATTATATTGAGTTTACATTTATTTGTCTGCCTGTAATTTGGTTTCCTACTTATTGTGTAAGCTGGATTCTTTCTTGTTTTTCTTGACACTTACTTCCTTAATCGGAGAAATCAAATGCGGTGTTATTAATTTATGCACAGTATTTTAAAACTCGAACCGGATATCGAACCGGAGTCTTTACTGGTCATCGGTTTGACCGGTTCGACTGGTTCAACTATCGATCGAGCCGATGTGACGTCATAATTATGCAATAATTATATTTAATTATATATAATATTAAAAATATTAAAAAAAATACAAAATTATACCAAATAATATAAAAATAAAAAAATAAAAAATTATTGAAGACCGGTCCGATTTTGACCGGTTCTCATTGATTCAATTGAGAACCGGTTTTTAAGAGTAAACCAGACCGGATAGCCGACCGGTCACCTGTCGAACCGGTCGAACAGACCGGTCCGGTCTGGTTTTCAAAACATGTTTCATGCATTATTTTCAATATACAAGATTGTTATAAGGAATATGCTTTTGAAAAGTTACGTTAGCCTCAAGATTTATGCCTAAAACTGAAACTAATCGGCACAAAAGAATTTTTAACGGCTAAAAGGAATCCTGCAGGAAATTATGATAGAGTGTGTAAATTGGTTAGATAAATGGTATCTACCAATTCACCTTGGAAGAAGAGATAGGTAGTCAGGGGTTCTCTTTAAGGAAAAATGATTGTTTTGGGTCTATATTTGCCTCGGTTTTGTGCATAGTATTGAAATTTTTTTGGGCTTAAGTCCATTTAATTAAAGCTTGGAAATAAAATGTAGTACAAAACATCAATAGTTTTGGACTGAAGAATATACAAGAGCAGTCAAACTATTAAAATCTCTTTGTACAAACTTACTTGCTCTGTATAATTATAAAGAAAAAGATAAATTAATTGTGCAAATTGATACAACCTTGGATACATGGACAGGATGCCTTTGGGTACAACCATCCAATTCAAGGAATTACTGTTAGTGAATATATAAAACCAATTAAGTTGGTCTCATACAAAAACTTAAGCTATTGTGGTAAAATGATCACTTAACATAGCATCGGAGCCTTTGTGGCCAAGTGGTCGTGGGTTTAAATCCTACCATCCACCTATTATTTAGCACAAGATAGAGTGAGCTTGTGCAAGTTTTAAGCTCAAATGACTTTCACTTGAGATGGTGTATTAGTGAATATATAAAACCAATTAAGTTGACCTAACACAAAAGCTTAAGCTATTGTAGTAAAATGGTCACTTAACAATTACCTCTTGTATAAATATATCAATGAGACTTTTACTCCCACTGAAAGTCATTATCCTATTCATGAGAAGGAGACACTTGCATATATAAAAACTCTATGAGAATGGAGAGTTGATTTATTACCGTTGAATTTCAAATACAAACAGTAATTTCATCTCAAAAGGTACCGCTTCCAAAGCTTTTGAGCATGGTAGAATTTATATATTTATACAAGGCAAAGAACATGTCCACTAAGAACGAACAATAGAACCTGATGTAGGAAAGTCACGTAGGATTCGAGGTAAGCTTCAAATGAGGATCAAATCTCAAATCCTTTAACCTCTTAACAACCCATCAAGAGATTTTCAACTTCAACGCACATACTCCTTTTTCCTTCGTCTTTCCTTGGTCTTCTTTGAAGGTCATTGCCATTACCTTCTTCAGAGTTCTTAACTATGACAGCAGTGAAGTTATCAATGTTGTCCAAGTTACAAGATTGAATGTAGTCAGGGTCTAATTTCTCCGTTAGGTTCTTTTACGTATTGATCATGGAATTTTTCTTTTGCTTTCTAATTGCATGTAATGGAATTAAAAATATAGTGATTTTGGGTGCCTAAGAGAATGTGAAAATCTCTTACGTAAGGAAACACAAAAATTTAGAATTTTCAGGAGTAGAATTGGTTAGAACCTTCCTGGAGGTAGTGATACTCCTTTTCTGTGAGGGTTGCTTTCCTTTTCGTGTGTTTTTATGTGAAATGTGATGGTCACAAGAAGTGAATGTGCTTAGCTTTACACTGCATAGTTCATCTTATTCAGAATGGTTGACAATTTGAGTCTTGGTCTTGATTCCTCAAGAGTATACCTTTCAATATTCGTTAACTCATTGCAAAATGGAATACCTTTCAATATTCGTTAACTCAATGCAAAATGGATTGCTTCTATTCCCTCAGATTAAATCTATGCCGGAAGGAAACTTCTGAACATTGAAGGAAGTGAGTAGATTCACTGTTTCCAAAGTTCACTAAAAAAATCAGTTACATCAAGTTCATTGACAAATTTCAGGGTAGTTCATCGAGCTGATGGCTTTTTGTTTGTTGTTTTCCTCTTGGAATAATAATCGACACGCTTTGAAGATGTCAGATGATACAATTTGTTTGAGCTTGCTAATTCCTTGGAGGACATGTTCCATTTGAATTGTTTCTGCAAATGTGACTTGACTGTTTTCCTATGCAGAAAAAGTCCCAAAAAATAGTCGTATGCGACCAATACCAAAGTTTGGGGAGTGGAAGGAATGTGACCCTTCTTCTGCTGAATCCTTCAGTGCCATATTTGAAGAGAGGAGAAGAGAGAAACTGCGTGGTCATTCATTGAGTTCTACCAGATCAGAACCAAAGAAGAAGAAACGCTCCGATTTTAGGATCAAAAGTTTCATCAAGGCTCTCAAGGTACTTGGTTACAATCATTAAGCTTCTGCTTGTTTTAATCTATGTGTTCATCACATTATTATTGTTTTTGTTGTTGACGGTGGTGAAATGGATGCAGAAGAAGTTGTCTGTGCAGAGGAAACGGCTTGGCCGCTGGCTCCCGTTATCTGGATAATTTTTTTTTTGATAAATGGTAAATGGTATTTATCAAAATTGGGTTTATAAACATCCGAATTAGGGGCATACCCCTGTCGGCGAAATCAGAACAAAAGAAACCCCAATAAACCCCTTACACCCATGAGGATGTTAAGCACCTCACTATGAACCAAAAAGAACCAATGCGGCACTTGGGCCTACAAAAACAAAATAACAGTAGCACTGGCTCACTGAAACACAAAGGAACTAGACGGCAACATAAAAAAATAAGCTAGCACCGAAAATCCAATTTGCTGGAGAAAGGTATCACCCACGGCTCACCAAACTCTAGCCACGCCGGGAAACACAACCAGCAAAGAAAAAATAAATGCTTAGCAACCAAGTCGTTTACCCAGTACCCGTCTCCCCCCTTACAAATTAGAAGTAACAATGTCAGTAGGGTATAAACGAAACAGAATTTTGTAGGTAGACATTTTAATTTTGGCCAGCACATCAGAACAAGTAAAAGAGGCATCATCAAAAATCATGGCATTCCTAGTGTTCCAAATGGTATACACGGTACATAGGAAAGCAATGCGGATGGTTTGCTGCGGAAGAGGGCACCCTTTGCTTCACATCGAATCCACTTGACAGCATGAGGGAGAGAGCCCAAAAGGCGTGTAATATTCAGCCAACGTCGAATTTCCTGCCAAATCAAGTTAGTAAAAGGGCATTGGAAAAACAAATGGTTGATGGATTTCACCTCACTTTTGCACAAGATACACTTGGGATCCACATCGATGAAAGGGAGGTGATCCTTCGTGGGTAGGCGTTGGTGGAGACCTAACCACGCAATAAAGAGAACTTAGGAGGGATGTAACGTTTCAAAATTAACGACATCCAAGGTCTCCTAATGTGTTTACGCCGAAGTAAGTCATAAACTTTAAGAGAGGACCATTGACCATTTGTACACAAATTAATCATCCCAGCATGTATAGCTCGTCGGTCACCAAATTTGGCCAGTAGCAAATCCCGTATAGCACCCAGCTTTTTCATGAGAGGGGAGTCCTGAGGGTGAGGCATCCACTCCCAAATTGACACACCCCGAAGGTAGACTGCATGGATCCACTTAACCCACAACGAATTGGCTTCCGAATGAATATTCCATATCAATTTAGCAAGCAAAGCGGAATTCCACGTTTTGCAATTTTTCAATCCTAACCCCCCTTCCGCCTTAGGCAAACAAATGTGATCCCATGCAACACGGAAATGTTTCCTACCCCATAGGAAAAGTCGTGCAAGGGAGGCAATTTTGTCTAATATAGCCACCGGAATAGGGAAAGCTTGCAGCCAAAACGCCTTGTATGACCGAGTTGATGAGTTCGGCCCTACCCGCATAGGATAGAGTCTTCCCACTCCAGGCAGTAAAATACCTCTCCACCGTGTCTATTAATGTTGAATATTGAGCAATAGAAACCTTCAAGGGGGCAAGAGGTACCCCTAAGTATCTAACCGGGAACTCGCCCATTTGGAACTCAGACATGTGCAAAATAGCCTCCCGATCATAATTCCACATGCCACCAAGAAAAATGTTAGACTTTTGGGGATTAACCCTCAAGCCCGCCACTCGGCTTAGATGATGCAAGCTCTCAAAGAGAATCCGAACGGAAAGTAGATCACCTCTAGCGAAAAGCATGAGGTCATCCGCAAAAGCCAAATGAGTAATACCCAACGACTGACATTTGGGATGGAAATTAAAATCCGGATTAGCCGTGGAGACTTTGAGGACCCTTGAAAGGTACTCTAAGCAAAGAAGGAAAAGGATGGGGGACATCGGGTCCCCTTGCCGCAATCCCCGCCGACCTTTAAACATGCCATAAAGAGAGCCATTGATTGATAGGGAGAAGGAGGTGGTGGTTACACATTCGGAAATCCATTGTAGAAACCGAGGTGGAAAACCCAGCCCCTGTAGCATCTCCATCAGAAATCCCCAAGACACCATGTCATAAGCCTTGGTGAGATCTATTTTCAGCATACACCTAGGCGAAATCCGCTTTCGACTATACCCTTTAGCCAACTCTTGAGCCAAAAAAATATTGTCATGCATATTACGACCCGGAATAAAAGCCTATTGGGCCAAGTCGACAATAGAACCCACTACCTTTGTCATACGCTCCGTCAAAATCTTGGAAATAGTTTTGTACACGACATTCATACAAGAAATTGGCCGAAAATCGGAAACCTTCGGAATTAGGGTGATAGTAGCATGGTTAAACTGCTTCAGAAGCTGCCCCGAATCAAAAAATTCATGCACAGCAGCTAGAACTTCACATCCAACTAGATCCCACTGATTCTTAAAGAAAGCGGCAGTATAACCATCGGCGCCTGGAGCTTTTTCATTACCAATATCAAACAGAGCAGTACGGATTTCCAGATTAGTAATAGGGCTGACCAGCTGAGTACACATCTCATCATACAATAGAGGTCCATTCCATAAGATGTTAGGATCAAGTCTATCACAATGCGTAGATGAACCAAGCATCTCCTCATAATGTGTGACCAGGCAGCTTACTACTTCCTCCAGTGAGGAGGTGGTGGAGCCATCCTCCTTTTGCAATTGAGTGATTTCATTCATCCGAGTGCGTTTATTAACCAGTGTCAAGAAGTACTTAGTGTTTCGATCAGCCTCCATCAAATGCACCCCTTTGGCTTTTTGTTGGAAGAACAGCCGTTCAGCCTAATAGCTTTGGAAGTCAATTTGCGCCTCCTTAGCCTTATGGGATATATGTCCGTATGCCTCCTTATTCAGCTCCTTAAGAGGGTACTTCAAGGACTTCAATTTAGTAGCAAGAGTGAACTGGGCTGAACCCCTAACCCGAGTCCCCCAAGTTACAGTGACAATACTCGGTAAAGATGGAAACTGGAGCCAAAGGTTGAAAAACTTAAAGGGGCGGTTTCCAGATTCATGCTTTTGGCTGAACTCCACAATAATAGGACAATGGTCCAAATCGATGCACATGGGAAGAAATTTAGCCAAACAGAACCAATCATTCGCAGCCCATACCGTATTAACAAGCACCCTATCCAATTTGGCCCACAAAATATTTTTCTGCCATATATATATCTCCCCCTGTGAAGGGGCATCCTCAAGTCCCATACTGACCCGAAATTCCAGCAGATCTTTCATGAAATAATCAGAAGGAGGTTTACATCCTATTCGTTCCGACGCCTTACAAACGCAATTGAAGTCTCCCATGAGGAGCCATGGCATTGTGGGACTAATTTGGAGCCCCATTAGATGATGCCACAAACCCCTTCTCTGCGGTACACTATACAAACCATAGATGCATGTTACCAGGAAATCCCTATTTGTAGCACGCTGAAGCAACCGACAGTGGAGGTGCTGCTCACCCCTTTCCACAACCTAACAAAGATAATGGGATGGATCCTATAAGATGGTCATGCGCCCCTTTTCAATTAGATCAAAATTATGATTGAATTCCCATCCCGGAAAACGATTCTTCACCAAACCAGCCAAACCGGTCACCGTTAACTTGGTTTCTAAAAGACAGATAAATTTGCAATTGTGTTGCCGAGTTAAGGTGGCAACACACTTTTGTCTCGAGGTCGTACCTAGACCCCGGACATTCCAGCTAAGAAGACTCATTGATTCAGCCGGGAGGGACCAGCCCCTCCACTTAGCCTCCCAACATCCTGTGACAGTTGCTGCTGCGCTGCTTTACGATGTTTGCCGAATTTCTGCCGAATAGGAGCCTCAATGAAACCAGCATTCTCGACATCAACCGCTGCAGAAGAAAGGGGAAAAGGTCCCGGATCTGGGGCTACCTTTCCCGAATCAGTAGAGGCTGGCATTGGCAGGTGTGAAATAGTAGCGTTTTCAGTACCCTTAGGTTGCCGAGAAGTTGCTTGATCCCCATCAGCACCCGGCGTTTAGAGCTTCTGCCTGGGCGTCATACGAGCGCCCTGATTTTAAAGATATTATGGCCAAATCGTTTACATTCACAGCAGTAGGAAGGAAAAGTTTCGTAAACAACTGATTGAGAGAATTTTGTGCCCTCCGGCAATTTCACATCAAAACTAGTAATAGGAGGCTTAGAAACATCAACTTCCACAAGCATACGAGCATAACCAATTCGAGCACGTTAATTTGTCACTTGATCGGTACATATAGGTTTACCCACCATAGAACCCAATTTAGACAGCCCCTTCCCCGTCCAAAGATCTAGAGGGACATTAGGAAGCTTAATCCAGATCGGTAAAGCCATAAAATCTTGGAAATTGAAGGCAAAACCAGGAGCCAATTTTTTCAGCATCAACGTTTTACCAAACAGGACGTATGGGCCACCAGCCAGGACGCTAGTGCGATCTTCCTCCGAATCAAATCTGAACACTAGTCAACCCCCCTCGTGCGGAATGAGTTTACATTTTACGCCCCATTGAGTAATTAGCTGTTCAACCGATTTCATGCCGGGGAACCGACCAGTAAACACCCCAACCAGGCAGTAGCCCCATTCCTGCTCTAAGTCCAATCGGTCCTCATTCGAGATAGTAAGTTCAGCCTCCACCGGCAATTGCTCCAATTGCAGGCCCTGGTTCAAAGCTCGATTGTGACGGCCGGCCGGACCACCAGTCTGTTGGGAGCAGGGATCCTTGACCCCCTCACCAGTTTGCTGTCCAGAAGATCGCTGAGGCATTTCCTCGAGCATTTGGTCAGTAGTCGATTCCTCTGCAGATGGAGCAGTGTCGACAGTATCATGGCTTCCCAGGACAATGTCCTCATCAATCTCTTCTTCCTCCTCCGAAGAGGATATCTCATCACAAGACTCAGCAGACACAATGTCGTTAATAACACCCTTATCAGTCTTAAGGGAGACAGACACCTTCTTCAACGCTGGTTTGCTAGAAGCCGACAATAAGGCAACGTGTTTAGCCCCACCAGCAGTGGCCTTCGAACTTCCTTTTAACACCTGGGAAAGAAGCGAGGGCTTCACACTCGAAACCTTCGGACGAACTAAAGGCACCTTCGGACCTACAACGGAGTCGGCCACCATAGTTTGGGGAGTCTCAGATTCAGATGGAGTATGCGGGTCCTTGGGTTTTTTCTTACCCATGACACATGAGGGAGCCGCACACAACCAACAAAGAGCACCCCTGCCGGCGGGCAGCAACTAGATCTGGGGCACAAATCGGCAGAGAGAAACGCTAGGTAAAGAACACCAAACGAAATCCTCACGAGAAATCGCCACGCTACCCCCAAAGGAGGGAAATAGGGTCGGCGCTACAACACCTAGAGGGACAGACCGTCCGCCTCCAGCAACAACTCTCCACAGAACGAACAACAAACACTTGGCCTCCAACAACAACTCTCCACAGAACGAACAACAAACACTCGGCTAGCCTGGAACCGTGAGAAAATCGGAGGGAAAGGAAGCTAAAGGGTGGGCGAAGTCTAGGAGGAGGAAACCCTAGAGAGAGACACTCTCAAGTCATCCTCCAAAAAGTCAAGAAAATAAGCAAATGAATTAGTGTTAATATAGCAACAAGTTTCTTGGTGCAACTTTTGTTATTAGACTCGAAGTATTTTGTTATCCTCATTGTAATTTTTTAATTTGGAAATCTCAAAAATAATTTCCAGTTATACAACCTTGTCTTGTTAATAGTTAAATCTTAAAAGGGACATGCTAAAAACTTAAAGCCTAAAACTCTAGTCCAAATCTTATGTCTGATATTACCCTTTTTAACTCTGTCTAATTCAAAAGATGTCGTAGTTCTATTCGAAGACTTATTTTCTTTTGTTTCCAACACAACAGCTAATATAATAATAAAAAAAAATTAATCAATTTTTAAATTTAATTTAATATTTTTCTATAATTTATAAATTAATTAAACAATTTTAATAAATTAATCAATTTTTAAAAATTTAAATTTTTTATCTTAAAATTTTTTATTTAAAAATTAAAATTAAAATAATAAAGAAAACAAAATCAAAAAATGTGTCACAGGCGTGACTAAGTATCACGCCCGTGACACGATTTTTAAATTTTAATTTTTTATCTTAAAATTTTATCTAAAAATTAAAATTAAAATA